>JAGFBS010000055.1:0-253119 GCA_018397855.1 Boletus reticuloceps
GGTGCGTTCATTCAACTCAACTCAACTCAACTCAACCAGAATTTCGAATCTGATCACGGATCCATAGATGGATATTGACGTTCCGCCTCCCCAACAATTGGACTTGGGATATTCTATCAAATGCATGTACCGCATCCTCGACCTCATCTCCGAGCAGGGTAGTGGTGGCCTTGGTGAGTACCCAGTATTTCGCCGCGCTTCTTCTCATTGTTGATCTGGTATCAGCCGATGAGATCATTATATCTCAGAATTCCCTCGATGCATATGTAAATAGTGTTTGCCTGGGTGCATACGCAAGCATGACCAAAGTCAACTTCAAGGTCATCAAACCTGTTGGCGTCTACGGCAGCAGGGAGGAAATCGTCCGATTTTCATTGCAACTTGGAGCCATCAACGAAACCATGTATGTCACTAAGAACTTTCATCTTCTCTTGTATTCACGCTCTACTCTGGTAGCGCAGCGCAGTCTCGTCGATCCCGAGACAAATGTACGCACCCAACCGACCCTCCGTTCAGGCTGTACATTGTCACAACGCCAGAGCAAACTAGAGGTGCTCACCCAAATATTCGTTTTATGCTAGCCTGAACAAACGACTTGGGATGACTCCTGCGACGAACGCAGGTCGTCGAAATCGCATCAGTGTATGAGGGTTCGTTTACATTAATGCTAGCCGACACTGGGCGACGTTAAATATATTCCATTCCGCGCAGGTACCTCACAGAGAGATGTGCGATCAAAGTCGTGTCTTTCATCTCGTCCGAAACACGCGGCCACTATCATGGAGGTAAGAAGGATAGCGATGACGAAGCAAAAATCTTCTTCTGGTCGATCAGGATGAGTCGCAGATCCGAATATTTTTACATTGGAAGTCGCACAGGACCCAACGAACAAGAGAGACTTGACTTCCTCACGGCAACCGCCTTCAAGTTGTGTCATGGTACCCACTGACACGTACCCCGCAGTCCGACCGGGACGTCCGCATGCACGAGCCGTCTCACCCTCACCACTTCTCTTGCTCACCTTCTGCGCAGTACCGCTGAGCAAATCCCTCATCCGACCTCTGAAGGACGGTCTCTTGGGACGCACACTCTGATAAAGGTGACTTCTTTGGGGAGAACGTCGACGCCGAGGCAACTCGCTCTATACGAAAGAAATTGAGTCGGCCGCTGAAAATATTGGAGTAAATCACTATCTTCTTGCAGTACATCGGGGTATCAAGAAATGGGGGCGTTTGATCTGATATCCTCCCAGGTGGCCAGTTCTGAAGCAGGGTTCGCCTCGACTCTGCACGATCCGTGTACCACTCTCACTCAGTTTTTCACACGAATCGCTGGCAGGCAGTGTACGGTGATCCTAGTTTTTCTCGACATGTACGTTGCCGGATCACCACCGTACTACTAAGTTTGGACCATGCTGGAATCTAGAGTATTGATTGATAGTATTAAATATCGACATGTACGTTGCCGGATCACCACCGTACTACTAAGTTTGGACCATGCTGGAATCTAGAGTATTGATTGATAGTATTAAACAAATGACATGACTCGCGATGCGCGGGCATAGCAAGGCGTGTCCGATTGATTGGGTAATGCGGGCAGTCTCACTTCTGAACAAGCCCAGCGTATGTTGCCCACCACACGCGATTGTGGTGGCCAGAAGCTTCCCTTCTCGGCGAACGACTGAGGTGGGCGACTTCGCTTCCTTCTCCTTGACGCCTAAC
This sequence comes from Boletus reticuloceps, assembly GCA_018397855.1. Lineage (NCBI taxonomy): Eukaryota > Fungi > Basidiomycota > Agaricomycetes > Boletales > Boletaceae > Boletus > Boletus reticuloceps. The sequence continues at coordinate 1,722 of JAGFBS010000055.1, forward strand.
TCTCCTTGAGTCTCTGTACCCCAAGCATAAAGGAGGCCATCTCTTGAGATCGCCATGTCGTGCGTTCCCACAGAGATGTAACGATGGGATCCTTGAGATCGTCAAAAGAGACCAGCATAGGCTTGACGACGAAATCCTTGTTGGGACGCGTCTTGTATTTTTAAATTTCGTCATCCTCCTTTAAACCGGATTAACTGCTGTCGCATCGTCCACGAGCATACTAGACCTTTCCAGCAGCTGTCAAGAATAGGGTAATGGTGCTCTCCACTGGCGATCTGGATGACACATCTCCCAAAAGGGACTCTTCGGAGAGCGAATCGATTTACTTGGGTGATTGAATCTCGTCCGAGACTTCGAGACCAGTTTGGCCCATCGAGTTGAGACCCCAACCCCAAACATCGTCGTTTTCGTCGACGGCGAAAGAACAGTAATTGCCCGCCCCGATGACGACTTCCCCGTTGGACCGGGTACCAAGGGCAATCTTTTCAGGAACGGTGCCATGAATTTTGCTACGCGATAATCTTGCGACCGAGCTGGCCATGTTCACCGGCACGAACGCAGTGAAATTGTTCGGTCTGAGCGACGGTGTAGGGTTCCTTGCGGACATAGTTGGTCTTGTTCATCAATGCTTGCGCAAGGTCATCTGACGAAACACCGAGAAGGCGTGGACAGGGATGTTTGCGACGGATGCGGAGACGTCCTTGGCATCGGCCTCTGTGAACTGAATGTTGCTCAAGAGGAGGATGGCAACGAGGATGGTGAATACGAAGAGAGATCCTTTGGCTCGAACCGAGTGTGCGCAATAGCGATGCACACTTCCTCCATTGCGATAACATCATCACTGAAAGGTCCATTGGGTAAGTGGTAACGGCCCCATGAAGCCAACAAGGCATGTTCCGAGGGGTCTTCAAAGTTTAAGTAGTCGTGCTCCTGCGGTGCTGCGCCGGCCAAGAAATTCCTCGTGGGCGAGACAGCCAATTTTGGACTTGTCGAGTGCAAAGGCTAAATTTTTGGCTGATTCGATGCGGACACTATCGTTGAAGTGAAGTTCGGGGTGGCGACTGTGACGTGATACATGTGGATTTGAGACGGTTTTTGCGTTTCCAAAAGGGTGTGGAGTGCCTTGACTTGACTCGCTACTTTTAGCTCCTTGCAGTGGGAAGACGGAGAAATTGGTCGACGAGGAAACGTAAACTAAAAGATTTTCCAGAACCGGTGATACCACTGGACGGAAAAAGGTCAGGAGACGGAGAAATCAACTAGACAGAACATACCGAGTGATGACGGACTGGGACTGTCTCGTGCGACGCATGAGCAAATACACTTGGGCCGCGAGTTCATAGAAGGAGAGTGGAGCGAGCGAGCGAGAGGCTGATGTCCTTGTAGCAGCGTTCTTCATATTCTCTCGCACTGATGTCGTGAACGTTTGGGAGGGGCGTGTAGGGTCGGTCGTGCCGATTCTAGAGTAGGTCAAGTCGGAGCGAAAGCGGGTGTTGAGGACGGCGACGATGGCGTCGTAGGAGGGGTAGGCAGTGGTGAAGTGGGACATGGATACGAAGTGTACGAGGTCACCGATGTCGATGGCGTGTGCGGAGAGCGAGGAGGCCATTTGGCCGAAGGAAAGAACGGACGAGCAAGCAAAAAGCGGACACAACACGCATGACAGCAACGCCTTTTTGATCATCTGTTGTTATGCTCACCCGCGCGCACCTGGTCCTCGTGACCCCACGCCTCTTGCCACCCTTCCTCAAACAAATCTGCATTCTCGATCGGATGCGCAATAGACGCAACCACCTTGGGCTTATTTTTACTCCGTAGTTCCGCTCGCTACACATCTACCGCCGGCGGTGCCAAACTAGACGGATCGTATCAGTATCCAGGTTCGACTAGAGTCTTGATACCTCACCTGGGTGCGTACGTACGAGAAAACAAGGCCGCCTCGGGTGCTCGATTCGTCTTCACGAGCAGGTCCACACATGCCTTGGTATCCCCCAACTGGAAAAACGTTGCAACACCAGATTATTAGCCCCTTTTGTCTCTGCAACGCCATCAGTCAGAATCGACATCGTACACCTGAAATGACTCACTGGCAGCAACACCAAGCTGGTGTAATACATCCCGATCGCCCGTCAAGAGCAACAAGAGCATCAACGCGCTCAGATCGTTGGCTCGCTCAAACGCCTCCCTTGCAAGATCAAATCGCCACACCGCCAATGCACGGTCGTCCAGCGCTTTCACCTTTGCCTCCGCTTCGTGCTCAGGTATCGAGCGCACGATATCGACAGCAGCGTCGAGGTCGTCCAGCTGCAGTGACAGTTCAAAATTGTGATCTGGGTCGCTGGTCACTTGCATCGCGATTTCCTTGAGGTCTTTTGACACCATGTCGTACGAGAAGATGGTTATATCAAGATCTGGGTGAAAGCCCTATCCCGGCCTTCCAGGAACCTGGGTCGCGTCGACAAGATCTCGGCAGCTTCCATGTCACCACGGAGAACCGCCGTTTGGTGCTCGACCACACTCAAGGACAAGGCGTATGCGTAGATATGCATATCCTTGTCTGCGAGGTACACTCAGTTGTGTGATGGTATGTAGCCGAGGATATGCATCGGGCTGGAAAAGGGGAAATTTCACTAGAGGAGAAAAAACTGACAAAGTAGAACGTACGTGTCTGATGGACTGATGGTAGAGGATTCGTTGCCGACAAAGTAGTTGACCCGGTTGCCCGTTGTGGTATAGATGAAACAATCCCCGACCCATTTTGCAGTCATAGCGCTACGGGTGGTGTTAGATGGCCATACAACCGATCATGATAAATCACACTTGCTTGTCCGAGACCTCAGAGACAACGTCAAAAGCTTTTTCAATACCCTCGTCCGTAACCTCGACACCCTATTCGAGTTTTGCATTATACGCATCCCGGTTCAAACGCAAAATGCAAAACGAGTCGGCTGTGGATGGGAGGGAAGGTGGTGGCATAGCGACGACAGTGGGATGGATTACGTGATAGAATCACTCATCCCTATTTAAGGACCGGTAAATTCCCACCTAACTCTCTTTCGCGTTTTTACCATGCCATACAATAGATTGATGTACAGTCGACTCCCTTATAACCTATGCCCTTCGGGATAGGCCCGACGGGTTAAGTAGTAGATGGGTTATTTACGAGGAATGAGCCACGGATTATATGGAATTACCGCATACCGACTCAGGAAATGGACAATCATAAGGGAGTCGACTGTACTATTTGCGATTTGTTCGCGCGCAAAAAAATCACCAAGTCCGTCATCATGCTGGACACGTCCGACATCCTACCTGGTTGTGATTGCTGAACCAAGTGAGAAACTAAAAATTTCCTCACTGTCCCTACTAAACTGCCTAGAACACCCCGCAGACTGCAACCGCAACCTCGGATGCGCGCACGACCGTATCCATCGGACAAATGGTGTTGTTCGCTCGCCGGTGATTGACGGTTCAACGGCTGCTAGCCTTTCGACTCGGGATCCAACAGCCCCGCGCTGTCTGGTTCGTATCGCGGCCGGAGACTTCGACTCTCTCGGCCGTGAGCCCAGAGACTTCGACTCTGTTGGTGAGATAGCGAATGTTGGCAATGGAGGTCCCGTTGAGCTTTTGGCAACTGCGCCGCCAAAGGTCTCACCCATACTGCTCGAAAGTGAGCATAAATTCAATAAACTGTACGGTCTGTTCAATCCCTAGTATGTGACAGTGTACTTGTTCGATGCGAGGGTGTCTCCTGGTGGCCATATTTTCTACCCTGTTCTCATTCAGCAGGTTGGTCGATCGATGGGTTACACGGTAGTCCGTTGCTTGTACGTATCCGCTGGCTTATTTATGTACATCAGACTCCTAGCTAACTACGCCCAGTTTTCAGCCGCAATCGCATTCACATATTCGTTGAAGGTATCTCCACAAGTCAGTACCTCTCGATCATGAGTTTCCCCTGTTTCCGTCGTATACTCCATGATTGTGGACCTGCGACCTTGGATCAGGATGCCCCTCAGTATCTCGGCACTCTGCTTTCTGGCTGCTATGCGGAGGTAGGAGATGAGCTGCAAGAGGGCTTTGGGGCGCCCGTGCCAACGCTTCTTGATTTCGATGACAAGGATGATCCTGTCGTTGTTAATGGCGCCCGTTGCTTTGACAACCAGGAAGTCGGGAATCATGGTACCCTTCTTCCCTCCTTGAGCGCGTTGACCATAGGAATCAATGGATCCGATGGATATGTCCCCAAGGCTATCCTCATCCCCGTCCTCAGAGTACCTGTCTGCATGTCCTCATCCTTGCCCACCTCTCCCTCACCCTCGCCCTCCACTTCCCTTCCTTCTTCCTTTTCATTGCCGGACCCTTCAATTCATGCCCAGTCTTCAGAGTGTGCGTCGTCTTCGGGGTCGTCTGTTGCGGGACGGAGGGTGGGCTGCGGCTTGACCATTAGGCTGCGGCGGCAGGGGAAATACGCCCCGAGATAGCTATTTAGAGGACCGTAGAAGGATGACTCGAACCTCACTGGGCGAGGGCAATATAGCATGTTGCGCAGTCGGTCCTGCAACCACGGTTCAAGCGTTGGTGGATTCGCAGGGGGTGCGTTCATTGGCTTCAGTGTTTGTCTGTCCTTTGAGTGTTGTATGGTTTTATGTGGCATGGGTATAAGGGCCGTAAAGGTGTCTGGGGACGCGTTGATGAGCATGTTGCCACCACTCATAGCAGCGCGGATTGATGGGCCAACTCAAGCCTGTGTGTCACTGCTCTATCTTTTCTTCTCTTTTGTGGATATTGACCATACCCCAGGACAACTATTCTCATCTCTTACCTGGCCAAACCCAATCTCAACATTTATGCCGCTGCAAGACCGATGCAAGTTGGCGATATTTAGGTACATGCTTTTACTCTCACCGAGGCACCGATGTATTGCGACTTCTACGTCATGGGCGAGAGTTTAATTATGTTTCCCTTGAGCCACCGCGGGCCAACAATGATTGCCCCATCCGCCCTAGCAACAGATAAAGCAATGTAGGGAGGAGTCAACCGCACATTAACGTGCATGTGTCCAGCTCGTCCATTTCATCATTGAATTCGTCGTCAACCAGCTGTTCGCCATCTTCGACCTCAATGCCTTCCATTTCTGATCCATCTTCATCGCTCTCCTCGTCACTTTCTTCCTCAGCACTGCTGGAGTCATCCATGGGGACATCTTCGCTGCCCTCTTCGGATAAGTTGCGATCATGTTCGGAGTTGCTTGTCGAGGGTCTCGCGGTCGTCGAGAAGGCAGCACGTTGCCTCGCGAGTTGACTTGTGTCCAACTCCACCGCCTCGGTGCATCATAAACGTGTCCCTGTCCACGAAACTAGAATAACTGTAATTAGAAACACTTAAAAGACACGGTAGGGCTTACATAGTATTTACAAAATACCAGTCCCAGGCCTCATTGTTCTCGGACTCGTTGCGCGCAATTGACGGCGGTAACAACTTGTAGTGTTGTACCGGGCCCGGCTTTACACTGTAATCGGAGCGTCCCTCTTGGGTTTCGAGACATGTCGCCAGACGACCGAACCGGGGAGGATCTTGTTGAACGCTTGGAAGATGATCAAGCCGTCCTTGATGTTTTCGACCAGGTTGAACATGCCTGGTTCAATGCCGAGCGAGTTAAGCCAGAGTATAAAGACGCGGGCTTCACGTTCACCTTCTGCATCGAAATCTTCGACCATGCCATAGTCCTTGACTTCTTGTTCGTCGAGCGGGGCAAGACAGGGCCAGGTGTTGAAGAGGTTCGCGACGAACACGAGGTTGGGGCGTGGGTTTCCGGCGACGAGGGAAGCAGGGGTCAGGTACTTGTGACAGCCGATGGCAGCAGCGTTTTGAAGAACTTGTTCGGCGCGTTGACGAAGATCTCTGGTTTGAAGAGGGGCGCGGGAACATTCGTCGGGCTTGAGCTGGTTGAGAAGGATGGTGTAGTTTTCACCGTCAGACACATCGCGGCCAAAGTTGTTTACTCTGAAACAGGTCATGGTCAGGACGAACGAGGTTCGAAAGAATAGCCCCACCTTCTCTTCCAGCCTGCAGCCTTCAAGTGATAATTGAACCATCGGAGTAGAATTTGATCTGGGGTCAAACGAAGGAGTTCGTCAACGGTCTCTCCCTCCTTGCATAACCGATACAACTCGGGATGCAGTTTAATATCGACCTGTGCAAGAAGACCTCTGCGGATGACCTGCCAAATAAGTCCAAGGATGTTCCCTGCCCTCAGAGATGTCAGATGAGCCAATGTTGACCCGATACCCTTGGCAGATGTTGTTGTTCTCTGTGATTTGGAAAGCGATTAAGTGCTGTGGGGATATTGAGAACACGGGGGTCGATCGTATCTGGGACGGAATCGTTGAGGATTTTACAGAGGATCAAGCCATCATGACACTCGTCAAAGAGTTGCATCGTGTCTGTGGGAATAGGGAAACGATGGCCTCGTTCTCGATGACCTGTCCCTTGCGTGAGCAGCTAGCTAGAGACGGATGGAAGACAACGGGTGTGCACGCCATTGTGTGGTTGGTAAACTCCTTTCGCTCATCTTGGTTGATGGTGTGGCTCACGTTGGCATTTGGGTCTTTGACGGTGACTTTACTCAGTCACTGGCCCTGGTTGGCAGGACGGAAGTTCCGGACTGTGTTCTTAGCTTGACGTTGAGCTAGCAAGGGATGGGATGAGAAGAGGGGCGAACGTGAGATGACCTCATGATGGCCCACCTCGACGGGCCAGTCTTCCATCGACGGACAGTGCAAGAAAGTGTATTTCCTCGATAAGACTACTAGATCTAATGCTAGATCCGGGCACGGCGTTTGCTGATGGATCATCGGCTGTGAGTGGCTGGATTCGTGGAGTTACGTGCTTTCTGATCACATTCCCACAAGGCACCGATGTGTTGCGACTTCGGCAGAAAGAAACTGGTGGCGGTTTTTATATGCAGCGAGGGTGAAATTTAACTAATCCTGTTGGTGCCGGGTTACATAGCACTGTTTGTCGTGTAAAGCGTACGGCAGCGTTCAGCTTTGGTTGCTGGCAGTTCCCGAGTATAAATAGGCGGCAACGTTGCCATTCCACGTCACCCCCTCAATAGTCACACGTTGGTATGATTGTTCTCTCCGATGAGTCCCCAGTGTTTCATATCTCATCCCAGGTCTCTAATAGTAACTCGATCGCTGATGTGGAAAGTTGGAGGACTTGTTTTCACCCATAATCAACTGGTCCAGCTTTGCAAGCGTTTCCGTCCACAGGCAGAACTTGCTAGCAACCCAGTACTCGTTTATACAACCGCGAGCGAATTTGCCTGGCGAAGGAACAGCGAGTTTGTAGCGGTTGATGCCTTGAACTCAAGTGGTTGTCACTCAACAAAGTTCATCCTGCGCATGCGTTCTTCTGAGCCTGCCGAGACGGAGACGAGAGCTCGCTTTGAGAAGTTTGAAGAAGACAACAAGGTGCTGCAGATAAGACAGTGGTTTGCTAGTCACGGTGTTAAAGGACAACTGCCGTTTGACACCTTCATGATAGTAGATTGAGGCAGCGTGCAGGATCCCCTTGTATAACGGATGTAAACTATGGCCCGGGGTGACATGTACATGCATCGAATTTTCTATGAATCCTCTCTAAAACAAAGTAGCATGGCTAGCTCAGCTCGAGCATCATATCGACGGCGTGATCGCCTTTGGCAACAGGGTAAGGACGAATTAGAAGGCCATGAAACAACTAAAGAATTGGGAATGAAGCCAGGAAGAGGTGGCCGTTAGCATATTGGTGTACGACAAGAGGGTGGACAACAACGGTGGAGGCGATGCGGGTACGAGGGAAAGGCAAGAACGGGAGGAGAGGAGCTGAGGCACGAGTGAGTGAGGGGAGTGGCGGGAGTGGAGAGACGGAAGGAATGGATGTGCTACTTATACCCAAGCTCAGGCTGGCGGTGGTTTTATGTCCTCGGTCACCAGAACCACGAGTGCGCCGGGGATGTCTTGACGTTTCCAGGACGGGCAATAATCAACCGAACGCACTAGATCACAGAACTCGCGCGAAGTCGCCGTTTCCTACCATGGAGTTGGGGGGTGACACTGACATCACGCTGTGACGTGCCCGTTCAGGCAAGGCGAGCGCCATATCCACTTCGTCTTCGACTGGAACTTGTCTCAGGCCAAGGTTGAAGGCATACACGGCAGCACCCTCAACCATGTTTCCGCAAGTGTACCAATTAGACCGTGTTTCTGATGGACCTTTGCGTTCATAGACCACCGTACCTGTGCACTAATATTTGCTCACACCGCCACACCCATCCTGCAAGCCCATCGAATTTTCCCGATTTCGCTCATACTTTTCTTATTAGGTTGGTAAAATAAGCCCTGAGGCTAAGTTACGTAGGAAGACCATGGTTGGGAAGCCACTAGTCACTAGTTAGATCTTAGATCTCAGGTTTGCAGAGGCGTCGTCCCAAACTCAAAGCCATGACCCCTGTGCAGCAACACCGCGATCGTCGGTGAGCTCGTATGACTCAGTGAAGCTTCTTTAGGATCGATCGTCGATGCGGCCATTTGAGTTCTTCCTCCGAACACTCCTGTCAATACGCCTCCGGTGTGCGACGCCTTGCACATACTCTCCCACAGGAGATTGTATGCCATATTGAGGGAAGATTAGGGTTCGACCACGAGCGGTCATATTGCAATGGCAAGGGAGCCTTCCCAGACACGGGCTGATCTTTCTACCCATTCAGCAAGTTTTTGATGCAGGATCGCATACACAGTCCAGTAGTAGACTGCAGTCGCCGCTGTATAAGCGCGATGCTCTCCAAAGCTAGACTCCAGTACGTCTCTTCCCTGATACCTGACGTCGAAACTTGCCCGAGAGGGCTGTTCGGAAGACTCGGCTGGAAAAGGGGGGGAAATGACTGGAGGAAAAAAACTGACAAAGTCGAACGTACGTGTCTGATGGACTGATGGTATAGGATTCGTTGCCGACAAAGTAGTCGACCCGGTTGCCCGTTGTGGTATAGATGAAACAATCCCCGACCCATTTTGCGGTCATGGCACTACGGGTGGTGTTAGATGGCCATACCACCGATCATGATAAATCACACTTGCTTGTCCGAGACCTCGGAGACAACTTCTTCAATACCCTCGTCCGTAACCTCGACACCCTATTCAAGTTTTGCATTATACGCATCCTGGTTGAAACGCAAAATGTAACGAGTCTTCAGAAGTGATCGCTACCAGAGATCCCGTCCCAGACAAATAGATCTTGACGTTTGTCAGTAAAGGGTTCTCCAATTGACAAGACGCAAGAACACACTTTTTAGCGTCAATGTCTATCCGTCTGACAATCTCGAGCAGTATGGGTGAGACCTTTGGCGGCGCAATTCCTCAGCGCCAAAAGCTCAACGGTACCTCCATTGCCAACATTCGCTATCTCACCAACAGAGAGTCGAAGTCTCTGGGCTCACGGCCGAGAGAGTCAAAGTCTCCGGCCGCGATATGAACCAGACAGCGCGGAGCTGTTGGATCCCGAGTCGAAAGGCTAGCAGTGAAGGTCGACCGTTGAACAGTCAGTCACCAGTGAGCACGTCTTGATCTTGAACGACGTTCGAGGAATGGTTGTTAGGTCTACGGGAACCGCGAAGAGGTTGTGGATGGGAGGGAAGGTGGTGGCATAGCGACTGGCTGGGGGAGCAGACGATCGGTGGATTCAAGAAGCTGAGATTGATTACGTGATACAACGTGCGCGGGAACAAGATCATTATTTACATGAACAACTCATCAATGGCATCATCACCGACGGGTCAACCAGTAACCCGGTTTTCTCGAGCTGAGCGACCCTCGTGTCGACGTCTTGCCACGCAGCTTCTTTGATCTGACTCCTGAGAGACTGAAAACGTGAGAATTCTCCGTAATAACGGACGCCGAATGTGTTTGTCACTAGCAGTCTCGAGGAGACCTCCGGGGAGTAATCTGCAAGCATGGGAATCTGCTTGATAGCTATCTTGTCGAGCGCGACCCAGAGCTAGATCATGGTCAACAGCGTGACCGAGAGGAGCTCTGGACTCTGGAGTGTTCCCGTACGTTTCCAGCGCACCGGAGGAGTACTTATCTTCCAAGATCTCCAGCATTACACGAGCTCCGTCATTGTTTGTCACTTGATCCACCCAGCCATCAAGACCCTGCTCAACTACTCGCTCGACATCATATAAGGCAACATGGGGTTCAGCGCGGTAAGCTTTCTCGAAAAGGCTGCATCAAAGGAAAGAAAGTCAAGAGAACCTCGAAGACGACTGGTGGGGGTGAAGGAGGTAAGCACGACTACCCAAGAGCGATAGCTCAACATCTCGGGTAAGATCGAGCTCACCAAATTGGAGATGCACGTTGAACAGCCTGCACCTGCTTCCATCTCTTCTCTAGGATCGATCGGAGGGAAGTGCATGTCCGCAGCACGGTGCGCGAGAGCCACTTTGGCGCGGAAGTGCCGAGTTTCCTCAACCGTCGGCTGATCTTGACTGGACATGACCGTCACTCGGTTCTGGTCTCACCATTACCGAGCAGTCCATCGGTGTTGCAAGCACCTCAACCGGTTTTTCAGGCGTTGACGGCATTCACGGGTAAGAAGATCCTCTTCATCGCAAGCATGGATGGTCATCAATCATCTTCTAGTATTGGCCCTGAAGACCTGACTGGGGGAACTCTGACAAACGAGCCCAACATGGAGATCCCCACTGTCACCCAAAACCTCTTCTCCCAAGGGACCATCTCGGAAATAGTTGTCGGCGTCACTTCTTCGCACCCACCACGTCCGAAACGGATACGAATGGTGAACTTACTTTCGGTTGCGCTGAATCCAAGTTCCGTCACTGGCTCCATAGCCTACACATCAGTTTTCCACCCCAGGTCACCCGTCACCCAATGACATCTGATCGAATTGTTGCAGTCCCGTGACCGCAACTTCTCTACTGGGGCATCAACGAGAGCATCACCGCAGACCAATCTCTATTGTCTTCTTCCCCCTCTCTCCCTCAATTCCCCGCCGGAGCCGCGGCTAGCTGGTTAGCTACCGGTCCACTTGCTCATTGTGCAGGGAACGGGTTCGACGGGACAGAAAGTGTAATACAAACTATTAATCCATCATTGTAGTCTAAATGCTCGCCCGACCAGTCACTGCCTGGCAAGTGGATCTTAAGAAGAGGACTCGGGGAATGCAATGAACACGCTCGTTCATCGTTACCGCCACTCACGCAGCGATGCTACATGAATGGGGATGTCCACAAGCGAGCGGAAAGCCTGAGGGCCGCCGGGCTGCGGCGATTATTGCTGTCATAGATTCAGACGGATCCATCGCTACATGGTGTGTTGTGAATCGTGCACACCTGTGTACTTGTATCCATTGTGTGGTTAATGGTACGGTGCACCATGGTGGTGCGAGGATGAAGGCCGAGCTGAACGATGGTCATGAGCGAGGGAGTGCTGGTCCGTGGCAATCGTTGGGGGTGTGAGGTGATGCTGTGACAGTAATGATAACCGAGAAGCGGCGGTGTCCTTATCTCTGACTCAATCCCTGCTGCCGAGCAGCGCCCAATTGACGTATTCTCGCTCCCAGATCCTCGTCATGTGCATTAGGTATCACACTATGTTTCTTTTTCTCCCTCTTGCTCATGTTCGTTGCGCAATTGCCCAAGAAACTAAGGGGCCCTTTGTCATACCTCACTCTACCGCACACAGTACCGTTGCTCACCACCCTGACATTCGTCAGCGCCGCCGTTGCTTATGCACACATCTTCCTGTTGCGGATGTTCGTCAAACTTGTCATGGTCGTCACCTCAGTATGTATACCAGTCACGCTCTTCATTTCTGCAGTATGGGCCTTTGTTGGCATTTTTACGTGCCAGTGGGACAGTGATCAGGAGCCAACATGGGGTGAAAGCGTTGGGTGAGTCGTCCGTCACCTCATTGTCTAAAAGTCACGACTTAGTTGAAACATAGATTACGCTTGTTTTCTATCATCCCCCTCGTATTTTCAGTACTTACCGCTCGACGTCTAATCGATCTTCCTCGCCAGATTCATTCCGCACCGTCCATTCTTGACCTCTCGTCGCGACTTCTCATGTCCAAATCATGGCACTTTCTCCCGCCATGCTTCTCATAATATTAATCGCCTCGATCCCTTTCGTCACACTCATTTTCCATCTCTTGTTAATGGGCTACTTCCCGCAAGGCCAGTCTCAATGGCGCATCCAGGAATGGGCAGATTGGGCCATCGTTGGCACCACTGGGGTGTGGCTCTGGAGCTGGGGCGTTGCACGGGGTATTCTACGCACTACTTGTGCGGGAGTAATTGGTGCATGGTATTATGTGTCTCTTTTGTCAAGCCTCCTTCTTTTTCTCACTCGCCCCATTTTTCAGCCCAGGTCAAACTCCACCACCTCCCATGGACACGCACGTGATCCACGCTGCCATCCTTCGCGCTACTTATCCATCTCTGGGATCGATCGTTCTGAGTGCCCTCATCATGGCTGGTATTCGTGCCTTCATACTTCCCGCTCGCTCTCCGACCCTGGCTTCAACCGCTCACGATTGGTGCGGGCGTGGCAGTAGGCTATTTGGAAAGCGTGACCACGTCGTTTAGCATGTATGCTCTGGTGTTTACCGGTGATCCCTTCCTGCCGAGCGCAAGACGAGCACGTGCTCTTACAGCAGCTGTAGAATCTCCAGGAGCAGGGCGCTTCAGACGGAAGTTTAAGACCGAGCGTACGCCAGTTCAACTCATCCGTCACGCGATCATCAAAAACTGATCCATTTTCTAGCACAACTCACGATGCTCACTTATACGTCGCTGACGCTTACGTTTCCGTTTGCGCGATGACCTATCTGTTCGTTGCTCATACCTTGAGCGCTCCAAATTCTGCCTTGGGTGCTGCTGTGTTGGCTGGTGGCGTGACAGCCCTCGTTGGTTTGTTCTGTGTTGGTCTTGTGAAGGACACGTGAGCTTTTTTCAGTTGTCTCTCCGGCATGTCGCTGACCATGCTCCAGTGCGGATGTCCTGTACCTCTGCTACTGCATTGACAAGGATGAGGGTAAGAAACGGAGGGAAGAAGTCTTTGCGGCGGTGAGATGGAATTTGTTCGGTTTTACGGCCTCCTTATCACTTCCCTGTTATAGCTTGAGTACGATCTCCAACCCAAGCCCCCAAGTAGTACAAACCCACCGCAACCTCGACCAGCCACGCAAACACTGCCGCAGTACAATGCTCCGGCCAAAACTCGGCCGCTGCCCATATCCTCTCCCCCTCCGGCCACGCTTCTTCCAATGTCTCTGTCGCACAATGTTTCTCCACTGGCACAACATCCAGAGCCAACACAGTCACTTCCACCCGCGACACCAGACACGGATATCGATCCGTTTGAACTTGATCCATATGTGCACGAGGAACAACACCCACCCTATGGTCTCTCCCCCGAGATAGAGCCCTCGGTTCACGCTGATGACGAAGAGGATGACCCTAGGTAGTAGATGGTGCTATTGGGTGATCGTGCCGGGCTGTGTCATACAATCCAGCTAGCCATGGTTTTTCTTGTCGTCACGCCCCAAGTCAATTTTGTTTTCATACACACTGGCATGTCTCTACTTGCCCCTGCACGAACGACGTTCCGGACAACGCTTTCTCTTTGGTCAGCACGTGGATACGCGTCGATGAGCAGCAGCCGGCTCAAGCCAACCACCCAAACCCGCGTCGTCCGAACCCTCTACAAGCACGTCCCACGTCGTCATTCCCCATTCCAATCCCCTCCGAAAAAAGAAGACGCTGCCTCGTCCTGTCGGGACTATCATGACCGGACTCAACTACCTCAAAGGCGAACCGCCCATCCTTGCCAAGCCAGACGAGGAATACCCCGCGTGGTTGTGGGAGTTCACGAAACCAAGGCGGCTCGTGGATGATGGGCCGGGTGGCAAGGCGGAGAAGTGGCGGTTGAGATTAACGCATCGGCAGACGCTCAAGGACGCTAATTTTTTCAAGGCCAAGTAAAGTCAGTCTCATACTTTTTGTGAGTCTGATGCGAGGTGGTCCGCTTCACGCTGACGCATGCGTACTCGGACTAGGTAGTCGTCGCTAGATCATACAATGCATTTACCCGTTTGGATCTAGATGATGCAGAGTGTGACGACGATGTGCTATACCTCCTCGTCCGACTCGTCCGACGCCCCCTCAACTTCTTTTCTCATCTTTGGTACGCTCACGTACGGCGTCCTATCCTTGGTCCATCTCCCCAACAACCAGTTTACGCGACAAAGCCCCGACGCTGTCGCCGAGGCTAACAGTGGTGCGCCCCCGAGACCGTTGCCATTGTTCCACGCCACGCGGTGGATGCCAATCTCGGGCGGCCATACGCCAGTGTTGGTGCTGCGTCCCTTGGTCTCTGCGTTCGCGTCCGCGTCTGCATCTTGCTTGTTTTTATTCTTGTCTTTGCCTTGCCCTTTGCCCCTGGCGCTGGTCGTCTTTTCTTGCATTTCCTGGGGGGGCTCGGTTCAGTGTGACCAAGATGCGAGACGCCGTGGATTGACGTGACCTGCGGAAGGGTTCGAGCATGCGAAACTCGTCCGTCTTGCGGCTATAATCGAGCTGATAGATCTTGTTCACAAGAAACGGCTGAGAACGGATGTTTGGGTCAACATGTGTAGTATTGAACGGACATTGGACGCACGACGATGCCGCCCCTCCGTGTCGATTTGAGCATGTTGGTGGTCGTACACGATCCGTCGGCCGATCCGACAGCGAGTTGAGGGTGGTAGTCCGACGCGCTTACGCTCTATGGCGACTTGTCAAACGTATCCTGCGAGAGCAAACGTGGGACAGACCCAAACCGGCCCATCTGGTTCCATCAGGACATGACCGCGCCCTAACATGCTTGGCGACACGGAGTACGACTTGACAGTATTGTCATGGTCGATCATGATCGGGCCTGTCGCAAACATGGAATAGGTCGCATTGTTGATGATGTCTGTTGACGACAAGTGGGTTCAAAACGCGAGAATGCAGACTAACGGCAAGGGAACGTGCCTCGTGTATGGTTGACGACGTTGCCGTGTAGTTCCCGGATGTCAGTGAGACACTCTACGCCGTCGTGCCTACCGCTCGCGATGACCATTGGATCTTCAGATAGACTGGGCACGCCCGACCCATCTGTAGGTCCTCCCCTTCACCTTCACCACCGCCGGGAAACGGTCGGCGCACACCTGTTAAACGACGCTTGCGACCGCGGAGGACGCAGATGCACACACCCCTAGGGATGATGGCAGCGAAGGAGATGACGAGGAAGAGGAAGACCAAGTTAATGAGGACACGACGGAAGAAATGGACGAACCTCTACTAGGTCACCGGGTCTCTCACCTCATCGTCACCTCGAAGCGTGCTGATACTGCCGCAGACATCTTTCCAACACATTTCATCGCCGTACACCAGTCCGCCATTCGTGCCCTCGCATGGATTCGTGTGCCTAATAAGTTCATCAATCTCTTCCTCGTCATCCATACACTGGTTCTCATCCACATCACATTCTTCTGATTCTGAAGCATCCTTGCACCTTACTCTTTGCTTCGGGGTAGCGTCGTGATCGTGGGCGGAAAGATGGCCATTGACCTTGTCTCTACTACGGACTCGACGACGGGGACTACATGATGTAGCCGCCTCCAGCTCCGCGAGATCGGTTAGTTCGCTTTCATCTCCAGACGCTGGAAGAGACTGTGCTTGGACATCCTCGCTGAACTCAACTTGTCTTGGTTTGGTCTTGGCTTTCGACAACACAATTTGTGTTGGGGGATGTTCCCCAGAGCCCTTGCGAGTACGGAGACATGTGGCAGGTGGCAACGGGAGAGGGTTGGAAGATGCCACCGTCGGAGAAGATCGACTCGATGTCAAACGAGTATTTCGTCGTCTACCAAAGTGTGGTCGGATGGTCGGATAAAAACAGTAACACCAGAATACTAACCTGGTAACAATATCGTTGAACTTCTGCTTTCTTCTCCGGAGCCACGCTCAGTTCGACAGGACACGGATGTGGGTGGAGCTGAGCCAGAGACTATGCGTCTTCAGGGCATGTGTATTTGCCTGGCACACAATATTAACAGTTACACGCCTCCTTAGACTTGAAGCTGCCGTGTACTTGGCACCGACATCCGTCTCCTCATCACCTGCAACATTCCCATCATCTGACGAGAAATCACTGGAATTACCGTCTCCTTGTCCGGAGGGGAAGAAGGGGGAAGTGAGGCAACGTCATCGCGTGCAGCAATAATGGCATCGACTAATTCAGGTTTTGTTAGGGACTTGGTATCGTCCGAAAGGCCCGTCGCGATATACTAGAAGCGCACAAGTTCATCCTTGCGCAACCGTTCGCCGCTCTCCAATGCCTGCTTTGACATTGTAGACAGCGAGACAACCTTGAAGCACGTCACACCCGGGCCGTGGCAAACGTTCGGATTCGGGACCTGGAACTTACCGTTCGTGAGACCAACTGTTGGCCCAATCCAGGGACCAGCATGACGCTCCTTCGTGTTCGATACCGTTAAGGCCGGTTCAGGCAACCCGACTGGCGAGATAAGGTCTTCTCACCGACGGTGGAAAAAAAAAGGCTCACCAAAGACGGGCCTAGCGGCATCGTGTTCTGGAGGTCTTATATCTTCGGGATCTGGTACGGCGTATATGGAGAGTGACCCATCTTCGAACGTTCCGGCCAAAATACCCAATCTGCGCGGATTTCTGGGTGGCGCACCTTCCCACTAGGTGTGATTTCAGTCACCATGTGGAGTCAATTGATAAAGAGGGTCGGAGCTGACTGGATCATGAGCCGGTAGAGGGCACCATTTGATTTCTTGAGCCGGTACGCTTTCCAGGCACAACACCATTTCACAACGGACTTCGGCTGGATCACTCTAGCGGCTCACAGATTACGGAAAAGGCAACGTTGAAACGTTGGACGATGAATCATGAAAGGCTCAACTGTCGCTTGGTTGATCCAATGTGCGATCCACGCGACGGGATTGTATACGAAGCAAGCGAAGAATTCAAGGTGGTATTCGATTTACCGGTGCGGTGCGATGTGTGGATACGATCATTTATTGATCGTACTATATCATGACATGCGTGTGCATTAGGTATATGCCTATGGGTATCCTGAAATCAAAAGCCGCACAACTCGGGCAAGATCACCAATTCCAACAAGTTGTGCACCGAGTAATCCACCGACGTGGTTGAGAAAACAGGACCCGCCATGATTTGGACGCCATCGTATGCACTACCGCGTCCGGAATGAATTTCGTCTTGAACGTCGGGAAATGCTCGAGGAGGAACGTGGTAAGGAAACGGTCTTCACCGAGCGAGAAAGGCTTTTCTTGTGTCAACGTTGCATTCGGCGTATTCGTCGATGATCCGGTTGAAAATGATGAGCAGCCGTACGGACCCATCGCGAGAAACACCCGGGCAGACAGGAAACGGAACCAAAGAGGGTTTCGAACGCCTTGGACAGGTAGCACTCATAAATCTGAATCATCGTCCACCA
Source organism: Boletus reticuloceps (assembly GCA_018397855.1). Taxonomy (NCBI): domain Eukaryota; kingdom Fungi; phylum Basidiomycota; class Agaricomycetes; order Boletales; family Boletaceae; genus Boletus; species Boletus reticuloceps. The sequence goes on from JAGFBS010000055.1 coordinate 19,297, forward strand.
CGAGCCTTCCACGTTGGAGAGCTTTGTTTCACTACAGATACCGATAATGCTTGAATCGTCCGCAGCCGACGCGACCAGACGATTGAGCGACTCGGGGGTAACCATCTGTACTGTCTATCAATCCCCTCACTCACGCACACCGACGAGAGTACATACCGTATCTGCATCGACCGTGAAAATACACTCGTAAAACGCAAGGTCGATCTCAATCATGTTCCGCATCTGATGATAAATCTCGAGTTCGAGCGGGGACATGGGTGCATCAAAGTGCACTCGGTTGAGGTAGTAGGCTGCCCGTGTCTTCGACCGTGAGGTCTGATAGTCGCCATAGCAAGGGGCAGATTGGTCGACCCCCTTGCTATGGCAAATCTGCCGGGAATTTGGAGCTGAGGGAGCCCATGGCCCCCGACATGTTTGTGAATATGATACTCGACGACGGCGACGGCGATGGCGGTGATGGTTCATGCGGTGGCATCGCCTGCCAAAGTTGAGCTCGATGTCGGACTCGGTGAGAGCGGCGAGTCGCGTGAATACCACCCCGAGGTCGGGGACGCCCGCCCTCGGCAGTGTGGAGAGTTCCTTTTCTTCCAGTGCTCTTCCCACATGAGAACAAATGAGGCGCATTGTGGGGTCTGATGCCGTGTGCAAGCATAATGTGTTGCGAGCTTCGCTTACTTCATCGAGCTAACAATGGGGGTGGACCAGTGGAATGTGCGACACAGCCCCACACCCGAGGAGGATAAAGCTCACAAACAAAGCTCACAGGCAGCGCCCAACTTTGCCCCCATCACCAACCATGGCACGAACAAAACACAGCATGCATGCAGCAGCCCGGGGATGCGGACGCGATATAGCCAGAATCCTGCTGGAAGTCGTTGGCACCGGCCAATGGCAGATGGCCATGGACGAACTCACAGCCGTTCTGGTAAGGAGCTATCAATTGAGCAGGGACCTACAAACGTTTTATATACAGGAGTCAGTCCAGGAAATGGAGCCTGATAGACGCTCTCTGCTTCCTGGAATCATCCCCATAGCAAAAAGGGAAGTGAAGAAGGCGGGACAGCAGAAGACGTGGCCAAATTGGGAGGCAATGGTGAACTGGAAGAGGGACCACCGTGACGACCGACTATGGTTCGAAGACAGGATGGAGCAGCCCTGTAAAGAAGCTGTGAGGCTGGGCCGAGAGTGGTTTGAAGAGGACAAGCGCAGTACTGGTACAGAGGAAGGACGGATAGAAGAAGAAGCTTACCAGAAGAAGATCGAGGCGCGACTGGAGATAGTCCGGTCCCTCGTCCCGAAGCGCGCCCCCCTTGCAGCAATGACGACATCTTGTAGGCCCAATACCTGCAAGAGAGCACGTTCAGCAGACGGTGAGCACTTTTCCGGACATATAGACTCGGCTGATGAGTCTTCTGCTGTAGAAGATGCCTCCGCCAACGAGCCACCGACGGCAGCCAATTCTTCTAGGGAGGGGGCTTCAGCTACGGCCGGCTCTTCTAGCAGCAAGCGTGTACGCCTTCTGTGAATGGTTCAAGCATAACGAACACATGTAGAATTGTCGCAAGACGGGGATGTGCGAGAGGTGGGGCAAAGACCCAGGAATCAGACGAGTGACCCCTTGTGGGGGCGAGGCCTAATCTCCAATGATGTTCTGTAGATGAATGTGTAAGCACTATTCGCGACCAATATATTCGTTTCTGTGACTTACATTTTCCCAAGGTCAATGATATTCCCTCTTCTGGGTAGTTGGGTCGACCTTTACAACGCAGATGGGCGTACCGACCCGTAATGAATGTTCCGTCGAGAATATCCACACTCAGAATGATGGGGTCTCATATACAAAATGCAGCAATTGTCTTCAAGCGACAAGGCCAGAATGCTTGTGGCGCAGCATCGCGACGTTTGACTTCCATTATCTCGTTGTATGCAGTGAATACATCAAATAAGTGGTAAATGATATCAGCTGCAGAAATGTCAGTGGGTCCACACAGATCTAGTCCAGTAAAAACCTTCGAATATCTTAATGCCCATCTCCTCCGCCAACCACTCCGCATCCATGTCGACAGGGACATCAAAGGCAAGGACGACGGCAAGCCCTTTGGCCCTCTCGAGCATGGCTGCCATGTGCATGATGTCTTTCTTGTGGATGGGCCCGATATTAATACCTGGCACCGGAATCTTGCTAACCTTCAAGAAATGGAGGAGAGCTTCAAGCGAGCCCAGTGTGCTGGCTTGTACCGAGACGCCACGTCCCGATTTATCGATGGAGTTCAGCAGGGAGGTCTGATCAGACATAACTCCCTCCATTAGGTCTTCTTCATCGTTGTCAGGACCGACAACCAGAAGCTGCGAATCAGCAACGGCTTTCTCAAGATCAGAGGCCACAACTTTGACACCAAGTGCTGCCTTTACTTGCTTATGGTGCACGTAAGCAGACTACGGGCGATGAAGCGAACTTGAGTGACCCATTGAGACCGCAGACGACAATTTTGTCACTCTCGCGCAGAATACCATTAGAAAGGACAACGCCAATGGTGGTTCCGAGACCTTCGACGACCTTGACTTCCAACACCGTACACTCTAGCTCTGATAGGTACATGAGGCGATCGCTCATCCGTTGTTGTGTTAGGTCGACCAAAAGCATGATCATGTCCGGAATTCCTTCCCCGGCTATTTCAGAAGTGGGTACAAGCGAAACATTTCGGGCGAAGTCCTTGTTCTCGCAGTGGAGCACAGCGGTCAAGCCTTGCTCACCAAAGGCAAGCATGGTCTTCTGGACACGATCCTTGAACTTGCGCTGCACAGATCTCTTCTGTTTGGCCAATGATTCCAGGAATGCGCCATCAGGAGTTGCCTCCCACCAGAACATACGATCGATCTGGATATGATTGAGAAGTGGCGTATGTATCAAGACAGATATAACGTTACCTCATTAAGGGCGATGATGAACGGGTCGATCTCTAAGTAAGCGGAGGGACTCGAGTGTTTGTGGTTCGAGGCCATGCTATTATTGGTCAATCGTGAGCATATTTGGCATTCCCGCAAGGGAACTTACCATGATATCAACGACAAGAATGGCGATATTGCAAAGTGAGCTTCCACGACTGCGTAGATTGGTGAACGATTCGTGGCCAGGAGTGTCAATGATAAGCAACCCTGTAAATTTGTATTCTTATTTCCCATCCTGTAGCACACATACTGTTAAACATGAAAGGATAACAACTGTTTACAAATTACGAACCTTATTCAACACCGTCGTCTTGGTTTTCATAGCATCAATCTGTCGCGTGATACCACCAGCCTCGCCTTCTTGTACGTTACTTTGCCGGATCTGGTTCGATCGTATGAGAATGATGGAGAGGAGGCACCACAGGTCCTGACCTTGTCGAGCAATTTGGTCTTGCCAGTATCGACGTGACCCAGGATACAACAGACCGGACTGCATAGGTTATCCTTGCTACGCTCAGCAAGCGCAGCCTCATGTGCCTTTGCCCTACGCTTGGCGGCTTCTGCCTTCTTCCGAATCGTCTTCGGAAGATTCATCTGAGGATCCTTCCGCGGGGGGCTTGAGATCGGACCCTGGCACTGCTTGAGGTCTGCTTGCTTCTCCATTTGCAGGCAACGCTAGAGTAGACCGATAATAAGGAGACAGAAGACGATGAAATATACGTGCCAGGAGGTGCTCCTTCGTGGTCTGGGAAGGTGGAGGCGTAGGAAGAACGGTAGGTGCCTTTGTGGGCTTGCTTTCGGAAGGCGGAGGCGCAGCACTCACTTCATCTTCGCTTGACGCGTCCCAGTCTTCCTTAATTGCAGGAGCTAGCGCGGCAGCGTCGGTTCCAGCACCTTCCGATTCAAAGTTAGGGAAAGATGAAGAGGAGGGGGATGGCCAGGACGGCGGGGGAGCTGCTGATGCTGATGCGAAGAAGGGTAAAAGGGACGAAGATGCATCGGTCCCAGCTCCCGCTGCGGCCCCGGCACCAGCCCCGACTGCAAACAAAAAGAAAGGTGGAATAATCGCGTTGAAGGCGATGATGGAGGAAAAGCAGAGGTTAGAAGAAAAAGCAAAGCGCACAGAAGAGGAAGAGAGGCGGGCAGCGGAGGAGGAGGAAAAAGCAGAGGAAGAAAGATACATCATGAAATGCGAGTTGGCCAAAAAAAGAGGGTCGCTTACTGACGAAGAAGCAAAAAGAGAAAAAGGCCGCCGCTGAACGACGCAGACAAGCGTTGATTGCCTCGGGAGTGCAGATAGAAGGTTTGCAACAACCGTCCGGGATGCCCTTTGCTGGTAATATGCTTCCCGTAAAAAGAAGGGGCCAATGAGCAAGTACAAAGATTCAGCCCCTGTGTCCCCCGCTCTAGAGTCAAGACCGCTGAGCCCTGCGCCTGCCACTGCATTTCCTTCACCATCCCCTGCTCCAGCAGAGCTTCCGAATACAGCTGATGGTGTTAAGGATGAGTGGGACGCTAGTAGCGCGGAGGAAGATGACGGTGCAATCACAGTGGTATCAACAGGCGCTCCTTCAGCAGCAGCAGACTTCTTTGCCTCAGCCTGCACCTTTTTCTTGGCTTGGGAAAGGTCAGACGTACACTGAGAAACTAGGATTTAGGAAAAGCAACCTTTTCACGTTCTTTCTTGAGTTTCTCCTTTTCCTTTTTGTCAAGGATCTTCGGACCAGTGTCTCCATCCTCGTCTCCATCCGCTTGAGGTTCGGCACTGGGGACTGGAGGGGCAGAGGAAATTATGGGGGTAAGTCCGTCTGCGTTCTGTGATGAGTTCAAGGCCAAAATGAAAGAGCCAAAGGCATTACCCTGGCCCTCTTCCTCGTTTTGCGCCTTTCTTTTCCCTTTTACCCTTCTTGCTTTTGTCTTGCTAAGGAGCCCACTCTTCGTCAGCAAGATCATCCGCCGTCATTTCTACTCGCGCCTTCTCCGCAACAGCTACCAGTTCTTCATCAAGGGGTTCGTCGAAATCTTCTTGCACTTTCTTGGCCTTCTTTTTGTCCTTCTTAGTCTTCCCTATCCCTCCCTTTATGGCACACTATGCGATGGTACGACAGTTGTAGTAGATGGATGGAATGCGAATGTGATTCCTTGAACGCACCATGAGACCTCCAAAGTCTTCGTTCTCGTCCACTTCGGGTGGGCCATCATCACCCTCTATTGCGAGGGCACCAAATGCAGAAAATCCAGGTTTCGCCTCGGCCGTGGGCGCATTGTCCGCATCAGCGTCATCGATCTGTTGTGTCGCGAGAGTGACGGCTGCGGTCAGTGGAGTGCCTATTATTAACTTGGTGAGTGCATTACCGGCAGGAATCTTGTTTCCATGTCCTCCTTTGAATTGAGACCGTGCATGTGAAGGTGGTCGCGTGCAATTTACAAACGCAGGCTCGGGTGGGGGGAAAGTGGCATGTTTGAGTATCTGTGCGTGCAGCTGGCGCGAGAGCATTTGCACCCCTTCTTCAAGGTTCAGCTCGGTGGCCAGGCCACGTCTTCCACTTTCGATCGTTGTCGTCGTTGTGTCGTGAATGGATGTGGTGGAACAGACAAGGTGGCGGGGTGAACAGACGAAGGTGACGACGAGGAAGAGGGCAACATGGTGGCCATGCTGCCACGACCTCCACGCTGACGTTGTCGCGAGCGGGTGAGGTCAGCACGAATGGACGGAACAGGGGAGTGAACAAGGTGGGCACGGAAGGGAGAGAGGCGGTCCTGGCATCATGATCACTGAGTCTTCATCAACTTCGACGTGACATCTGAGGAACACCATTAGGCACGGGAGGAATGCCCGAAAGCTCAAACTTGCCAAGAAGGTTGTTGTCCTTGGTCAATGCATGCTCACCCTCATACAGTTGCATAGGCACGGCTGGTGGTCAGTGGTCATCGAGGAGCTGCGGTAGAACCATTCGGCTAATTAGTCAAGAAAAAACGCGGGGGGAAACGGGAAGCCCACCTGGGCCATGTCCTACTACACCTCGTTCGCTGGCGCTCGTCGCTGCCCCTGGGTAGGATGTTATTTTCCCATGCATGTGCTCCCGACAGGCTGCTCAGACCTGCTACATGATGGGGCCACCGAAGATACTGGACATTCGGTGGTTCAGAACTCCATCACATGGTCTTTGGACATCGCTCTGTACGCGAGGCCGACGAGAGGAGGAGGCCGAGAGGGAGCGGATGGACGAGAGAGGGAGTGGATGGGCAAGAGCGCGGGGCGCTCTTCGGCCCGGGACGGGAGCCCGACTTGCCGGGTAGGGCGTGAGCTGCGAGGGCGGGTGGGAACGCCTCGCAGGCGCATGTGCACGGCAATCGGGTTCGCGCGCTCCGGACCCAAGGGAAGTGAGCTGCGAGGCACCGGAATGGGAATGGAGGCAGGGTGTGGTGGGCGACGAGGTGGTGGCGCGAAGACAAGGCGCGCCGCCGCTCGCTTACGTCGCTTGTCCGAAGACATCGCACTGTGGCTTCACTCGTGCCCCACTGCGCCACAGTCCATCACACTTTTGAAACCCTGCGCATGCCGTCACATGGCTCGTCTGTAACAATCACTGTAGGTACATATAGTATGAGTACAAACACTATCCCATGCTCTCGTCGTGGTGAACGTGAACGATAGAATGTAACCTATTGAGTATCAGGCTGAACACCTGGTTTGAGGGTGCAGTACCGTACAGTAAATATTTTGACCAAGCGCGCTCACAAAGTTTCATCTGGTCTTCAGGTAAAACGGTATGGAAGTTATGCTCGCCTTTTGCAAGAAGATCCTTGATAGAATCAAGGCTAAAACCGTACATTTCCTCTTCGAACGCTCGGGTGGATGCTTCATCCAAGTCGGAGTGGACTTCCATCAAGCCACTATGAATACCATTTTGATCCAACAACGTGGGATCGGGAACCTCATAATTCGTCTCTTCCTCCTCTTCTACCTCATCAACAGCGACCATACCATCTACTTGGTCGCGATGATAGACCCTATACGACCACCAAAAGCCAGTGATGGCAACCAGTAAGATAGACTGTTGGCGGGTGTATATTTTAAAAAGATGGGCGGCTTGCTTCGTCACCTGAGTCCGTGCAAGTGACATGGGCCTTATGGCATTGACCAGACTGGTCCGGATGCTGTCACAGCGAGGACCAGAAGCCTTGAGCTCGGCGAGGAGGACGTAACCGACGTATGTAACCCTTCGGGCAAGTTGTGGGAGTTTGGCGCTCTGTGGACGAGTGAAGGATACTTTGCGTAAGATGGAAATATCGGGAATGCGGCAGCGATTGCGATGGGAGGGAACAGACAGAGATGCGATTGAGTCCAGCGTGATGTTGCCAACATCGTCCTGTAGCTCGTCCAATTCCCCATCTTCCGTAGACATGAGATGAGGAGGAGCAGGGGCGGCATGTGGTTCGTGTCCTTGAGAACCCAAGTCATACCACAGATACGCCTGGGGGGCGGCGGACAGTGAAGCGTGTCCAGCAACGAGATCTGAAAAGATCTGGACCCACGGGTCGTACCATGGAGCCTCCAAGTTACGGGCGTTCCATTGCCGACTATAAGCGGCTTGGAACGAGTCTTCCAGCTTGCGTTCTGCCACCTGATTGAGTCGGTGGCCAGGAAGACGAAAGTCAGTTTGATTGGACATGGCAAAAGATTGGTTCGATGGGAAGAAGGTATCGGCGATGTGTGACCTATTATATTGCCTCCCGACTGTGAGTTATCAACCAATAGGAATGATTTCGCAAGGTCAGTTACCTGGTTGGGGTTCGCCAGTTGAGCTGCATCCAGACCCTTGTTGACCTGGTGGAGAGTTGCATCGGTCATACGGTAATTAAAAACACGGTGACATACTAGACGATTCGCTGCAGAGCAGGCATATTTGGGGCCCTAGGAATATTCAACACGCGCACGCTGTGCCGTAAAGTTGGGCTTGTCATCGACGTCCCCAGCGTTCTCGGTGATCAGGATCGGGAGGCGAAAACAGGGTCCGCGGAGCCACTCACCAATAAGGAAGTCATCACGTAGGGCTTTTATTTTGTCCAGTAGTCCAGTAAGGAGTGTGTTGCAACCTTTGAAACACGAGTACGTTGTTGAGGAGGGACCTGAACTACCCACCCGTCGATGCGTGTACGTTCTTGCTAGGCTGACATTCTGTCTATTCGATATTGAACTACTCTACGACATTTTACTCGCGACTAATGCTAATGTTCCCCCCTGAGCGGAAGAAGTGTAATACCACAGGCAGGCGTGTAGATTGCTGAAATTGGGAAGTTTAGCCGAATCACATAATCGGTGGAGTTTACTGCGGATAGTCAGGAAATTGTTTCTCACCTGGGTCATAGTCTCGAACACCCTCAGTACACTCGGGATTTGCGTTACAGGAAACGTTTGTCACGGGCATAACGTATTGAGACTACTTGGGTCAGCAATCACAACCGCGTCCAGCATGTTACAGTACATGGGCGTTACATCTACTTGGTGTTGTGCCATGAGTGTTAGAGAGCATGATGAAAACGCGAAAGAGAGTGAAGTCGGAATTTACCGGTCCTTAAATAGGGATCAGCGATTTCAGAGTCAGCCAGCGCAGCGGGATGTGCTGGCTGACTCTGAAACCTATTTACGGTCCGCTTTTTGGGAAACAGCTTACGCTCTACAAACACGGCTATCGCCCTCTCCGTCCCGTCAGAAATTTCTTGTCATTGTCAGATGGCCCTGACCGAGTCGTCTAGCGGTGTCCCGTCCTCTTCTTCGATAATCCATCATCCTCCGTTTCAAAATGCGACGTCGTCATCCCAGATAAGATCGACGTCGAGGAAGAATCCCGCTTTTACGAACTCTGCGACGTGCGTACATATGTGACGAATACTGGGCTGACACCTGAATTCGGACTCTGACCTTCAGGAACTAGACGGCCGCTCACTTCATCGGTCCCAAGGTGCTCCCTTGGCGATAGCTCGGACGAGAGCCGAGCGTTCGCGAGGGACGTCCAGATTAGCGGCCGGACCCACGTCGGCGATAAGCTTGGCGGCGCATACGTCGGTACGTCTCGCTGTTCTCTGGCTCAATTCATGTGTGCGTATAGTGATACTGAACCGCGTGACAGTGTACGACTGTCGTACGTACCAAAGAGGTCCGTCCAATACCGTGTTTCATCCAAACCTTGATGTCAACCACACATTCGTGCCAGAGCACGACGATACGCACACAAGCGCTATAGCGCCTTTGTCCAACTCTATCAAGTGCTGCGGCAGAGCCTGCTAGTTACCCATTTTTCTATCGTTTTCGTCCCCACTCGCCACTCACGCCGTCACCTCCACGGTCCCATCAACAACACTTTGTCCCCCCCTCCCTCCGAAAGCGCCTCTATCGCGCTACCGACCGGTGTTTCTCGATCACCGACGACGGCGATTACAATACCGGCTTTCGGCAGTGTTATTGCATCCTGAGATTTGGGGCGTCTCAGATGGTCAAGTGGTGGGTCATGGACTGATGATGGGCGCCGAGTGCCTCCACCGCTCTCTCTTTTTTATTACTTTTTATGGTTCCCAATGGACTGCGGATTTCGCTTTGTGTGTGTGTTTTTTGTTCTGTATCGTACCATATGACTGTATCGTTCCATCTGGACTATACAAGACTTTCACGATTATAATTATGATCATGGACGAGGCTTTTCGCTGTCGGACGCTCAAAGTGACTGATTTTCCTATCGATGCGATCGATACATATCAATCCGTTTATGCCCGATGATCCAATTTTTGCACGCCGCGACCGGTAACGACCACCGTTTGCGACGAGATCAGCCTATCATTCATCATGACCACAGATCACGCTTGACATGGATCGGACGGATGGACTGCTCAAGGCTGTCACACAAAATGCTAAATGGAACCATGTCAAACTCGGTCCTCCGATCCGGGCATATCTACAGTACATACTCATCATCATCAACCATCATCACGGTGTAACGACAAATCGGTCTCCAAGTAAATTAGTTACGACGCCACTTCCCCAGTGTCCGTCTGGCGGCGTTCCGAGCGCGGCCAACGTCAAACCATTCCCTACAAGTCGCGCGAAAAACAAAACATGTCGGGCGACACCTCGATGATACATGTACACTCGCGCGCATCGCCATTCTTCAAGGCAGGCTACCTCATGGGTCAGCATCGCAGCAAGCCCGAGAGTTTTGTTCCGCATGAAACAGATTCAGGTCCCGTCGACGTCAAGCGGGTCGATTGACAACGTCCTACGTCTGCGTCGTGTTGTCAACCATATGACAGGCTCAATGGATTCCATGACATGTTTACATACGTTATGATGATTTCTTGGGAGGCACAGGCCGTCGGGTGTCGTTGGCATCTTGATATTGACGTGGCTGTCGATTGGGTTGGCAAGTTTAGTCCTGCGACCAAAAAAGCGAAAGCGAACCGCGATAACACATCGACACGCCAAGTGTCAAGATGAGGCGAACCGAGAGAGGGCGTAGATCGCCACTCGGTCAATGACACGCTCAATAGAATGAGTCAAGTCTTGGGACTTTCCGGCGGCACTGTCGACTCCAATATCATCCATGTCATCTTCATCACGATACCGAACAGACCGTCGATTAGGTCTGCAAATTTCCTGATCAGGTATGCGCAGGAAACCAAGCATGGCATCATTTCGTGGAGGAATTTGAAGAGGGTTTGATAGGAAGCGCAGGATGAACGGCATACCTGGGCCACCCATTCCACCTCCAAAGCATGCCAAACGACCTTGAAACCCATCTGAATTCACCGCGTCGATGAGGATGAATCAAATCGTGACTCACAAGAAGACTCACCCAGGACAGCCAAGGACGAGCCAGGCAAGCCAGGCGGCGAAACGGCTATAATGAATAATAGGTGACTACCACATCCATCTAGAACGTCATGAAAGCGAACTGAACGAGCGCTTCAATGAGACGAGCACATCGTGTCGACTCTGTCGAGGTGGGCTGAGAGCACTGATGGGCAAGCAGGTCAGTTCAGGTGAAACGAGCGACCTGGGAGGCGAAGCACACGCACCAGACGATGCCCAGAGCATCCCACAACCGACGAGGACGAGCGCGTCGTTGAAACGATCGCGCTACGTCGAGATCCTCCAAACCTTTAACCCGGCACCCTTCACTGAAGGAAGCGGAACTGGATTATAAGCGTAAATGTACAAAGGATTGGATGGGCAGTTTGGTGGTCTCGTCGAATGCTGCAACAATAAGGGCGTTCGCGTGTGTAGGCCCATCACGAGGAGCACAGTAGCGTTGCATGGCCGGGGGGTAGTCCCAAATTAATACCAAACGGACGTGACGGGCACCAGTTGATCTTAGTATAGTATGCCATATCACAACCAACATTAAGGGGAAGTTTACATCATAGCGCACATTCTTACCAACCCATCTCGGAGAATTATCATAATCTGGGACAAAAGGCATGACTATTAGATGATATCTACATAGCTTGTACAGCACGCTCACAGATTGGACATACAATGGCGATTGGGTTGCTGAGTAGAATAAGTTGCAAATGTTCTCCAGAAACGACCATCAGCGAAAGTGTGCCATCCTCGCCACACGTGACGACCGTGATGACAACGCTGACAATGCATCACACGATTGTAACACCGACGACAACGCCCCAATTGCGCACTCCCATCCCCCGCCCTCAGTGAGAGGGTACAGAAGCATTGTGCGCGTTGTAGTACCTTTGCTTCTGTAGCCCTGCCCTCCCTCACTGCTCATACCCCATGGGTATACCCGCTGTGGGTACGGGTTTTTTCCAGGGGTATAACCCGTGCTATTCCCTATTCACATGCAGCCACTCAGAAAACTCAAATTGCTCCATAACTGATCCAAGGGCCATCAGTAAATAATATTCAGGGTGAGTTGAGACCCCCGAGACTCTTGGAACTTGCTGATAATTGTGCCTACTTATAGGCCCGCTCATCGAAGAAAATCTCACCTCAGGTGAGTCGTTGTTGTCATCCTCTAGGTATGCTTTCAATTTCATGTCATCATATCCTTGGGCTACCGGAGACTGACCCGTACCCGTACTCATACCCACCGCGGGAACCTCTCTCATCCCTTGGCGTGACAACGACAACGACGATGACAACCTCGCAGTGTCAACGGCGACGTGATGGTACTACCGTGCCTGTACCACCACCGCCCCACTCTCACCACTTGATGTGACGACAACGATGTCGACGTGACTCGAACGCGCCCCCGCCGTGTCTATTGTAGCACCAGCGCTCATCCATCACCCCTCCCGTGTCTGTTCGAGTGCAACTGCTCGCCTGTCACGTCTTTTCGAGCGCAACTGTTCATCTGTCGCCCCCACCGTGTCTATTCAAGCGCCCACGCTCGCCCATCACCCCTGCCGTGTCTTTTCGAGCACAACCGCTTGTGTATCACCCGCACTGTATCTATTCGAATGCAACCGCTCGTCCGTCACCTCCGCCGTATCTTGTCGAGCGCAACTGCTTGTGTATCGCCCCCGCTGCGTCTATTCGAGCGCCAGCGCTCGCCCGTCACTTCCGCCATGTCTTTTTGAGCGCAACCGCTCGTGTATCGCCCACTCTGTGTCTATTCGAGCACATCCGCTCGCCGGTCACCCCCGCTGCATCTAGGTACGAGCACAATAATACCCATGATAAACCCTATCCAACCCTATCCAACCTCTCATCTCCTAGTACTGTACTCGTTTATGTATAGTAGTCGATGAAATAATACCAGTTTACTGGCAAATTCAATATTGAGGAGTATTCTGCAGTCGACAGCTTCAATGAGTGCACTCGTTGTGACTGACCAGCAAAAGTAGAGGTATGGAGGATGCAAGCATTACTTTCCTTAGTGCACCTCGAGAATAGACATGATACTACATGCATACGATGAGTTTATATTCTCATTTGGCCGGGCGGCGTCACGCGCGATGTTGCAAGTAAGTACCACAATATGATCGAATATGAAGTTTTGTGGGGAGTTGCACCTGCCTCTCATTTAGCTACTATTGGTATGAGGCGTAAAGCGTTCCTAGGCTATAAACAGCCAGATAAAGTCAATCACTCGCATACTTATTACAGCTCTGACAAAGCATTATATACCCTGCTCGTAAAAATATTATACTCGTGATGTATCGGCATTTTCTCTGTTTATTTCTTACTGAACAGTATCATCCTCAGATCGTGGGCGCCCTCTGACATCGTCCCTTCCCTTTGTCCACCACACAGTCCATTCCCGAGGAGGTCACACAACCAGGCCTTCCCCGCGTTATAGCGCGCATGGTCGTGTTGGCGACCTAGTTGTCGAGACACAATATGTGATCTCAGGTCTTTTTTTTCGGTAACCCTATCCACATCGCTGCGCTGGTTGTTCAGTGGCTCATTCTCGGACGACTACAGCCATCTACCTAGAAAACTCCTCTTTGGGTACTTGGCTAAAAGAAAATGGTGTCCCCGCCATTTCTTGTCGACACCCGGATCCGCGAGAACGGTTTGACACTCGCAAAACTTTTAGCGCGTAGATCGCAGGCTCCCCGGGGCCCCATGCGCTCACTTCTGCCAGTATCTCAGCCCGTCTCGCGAGCGTCCTCCCCGTCTGCATCCTTGTCCCGGCGGGAGGATTATCTCGATATCCCTTTTCACGATCCTAACCAGGATAACTTGGTCGCTGTTGTATCGTTAACATCTCCGCGAATCTTCCAGCCAACCACCAAACCACGTTTACATCCATCGGGACGTACCCTCCGCATTATCGCCATCTCCATAATCAGATACGGTGTTTAACGAATCGAGGGGTACAAGTAAAGTGTGGTCCCTTGGAATCATGATATTGTTGAAGACCCTAAACCTTACGATGGGGTTTTCGTCTTGAATGGACCAGGCGATCCGGCGATGCTCACCATCACCATTGCAACGCTCTCGCGTGTAATGCAAAAAGGAGATAGACCTACATTCGGTATCTGTCTCGGCCACCAGCTACTCGCGCTTGCTGCTGGTGCCAAAACTTCACGGCTACCAAGTTGACACAGACACCCCTCCGGTGGGTTGGGTAGAGCTTTTAAAGAATGCTAACGATGGTAGTAACGAAGGCATCTACTACGAGAACAAGCCCTTCTTCTTACAATTCCGCCCAGAGTCTACGCCCAGACCCCGTGACACCAAAATCCTCTTCGACGTCTTCATTCAGAGCATAGAAGAATGCATCTCATCCAACTCTCTCGTTCCAATTTCTCTACCCGGAGGCCGAAAGAAGGAAAACGAAAAGTGTAACCCTCGTACCAAGGTTCAAAAGGTCCTTATACTGGGATCGGGTGGGCTGTCTATTGGACAGGCAGGCGAACTCAACTATTCGGGATCGCAAGCCATCAAGGCCCTCGAAGAGGAGGGTATATATACAATCCTTGTCAACCCCAACATAGCGACCATCGCAACGTCAAAAGGTCTAGCCGACAAGGTTTACTTCCTCCCTGTGCCCCCGACTTTGTTCGAAAGATAATAAAATGCGAAAAGCCTGACGGTATCTACGTCACCTTTGGTGGCCAGACAGCCTTGAACGTTGGTATCAAGCTCAAGGACGAGTTTACCGCTCTAGGCGTGCGGGTACTCGGTACACCAATCGAGACGATCATCGCCGCAGATGATCGTCAGTTGTTCGCTCAGGCGATGGAGAGTATCAGAGAACGCTGTGCTCAATCCAGCACCATTACAACGACCGACGAGGCGATCGCTGCTGCGCGCGACACCGGATTCCCAGTAATTGTACGGGCTGCCTACGCGCGCCCGTTGGCCTGGGATCGGGTTTCGCCCAAGATGAGGCTCAGCTACGTGCCTTGTGTAGCAAGGCGTTCGCAACTAGCCCTCAAGTCCTCGAGAAGGGTATGAAAGGCTGGAAAGAGATCGAGTATGAAGTCGTTCGTGACTGTCGAAACAACTGTATTACTGTTTGCAACATGGAGGTTCGTGCCTTGCTTGAGCATCTCCTGCAGTTGTTCGACTTGATGGGTAGAGCTTTGATCCTCTTGGAATACATACCAGCGACTCCATTGTTGTTACTCCATCGCAGACTCTCTCCGACACTGACTACAACATGCTTCGGAGCACCGCAATTAATGTCGTCCGATATCTTGGAGTGATCGGGGAGTGATCGCTCTGAACCCGTACTCGAAGGAGTACTGTATCATCGAAGTTTGTGCTCGGCAATTTGGGGTACTGTTTCTTATGCACCTTCCAGGTCAATGCCCGTCTCAAGGTCTTCTGCACTGGCCTCGAAAGCTACTGGATACCCTTGGCTTTCATTGCCGCAAAGCTGGGTCGTGGTGTTCCTCTCAACGAGATCAAGAATAGCACGACCAAGGTGACTAGCACATGTTTCGAGCCTAGCTTGGACTATGTCGTCGTCTCGTTGGGACCTCAAAAAGTTCAATCGTGTCAGCCATCCCCTGACCAGTAGCATGAAGAGTGTCGGAGAAGTCATGAGCATAGAAAGGAATTTCGAGGAGACGATTCAGAAAGCCATCCGTGCAATCGACGATCAATTTCTTTGGTTTGCGAAGGTGAGTTAGCCACCTGCATTCATGGGTGACATGCTGAACATCTCATTGGGGATATCGACGAAGAGCTCCTGAATCCCATGGACAAGCGTATCTTTGCCATCACTTCCGCCTCCCATCTGGGTTATAGTGTGGACAAGATTTGGCGGATGACAAACATTGACAAATGGTTTGTTCCTGTCGAAGCTGCCCAATATCCACCATATGGAGATGCGTCTGAGGTAATCTGGGTTTTGTTTTCCATCACCACGCAATCCTGACCCTGTGTAGGGAATCCGTTATCTCTTCCATCTCTAGCGAGACACTCCTGCAAGCCAAGCGATTGGGCTTCTCCGATCGACTGGTTGCCCATTGCATTGGTTCTACCGAGCTTGCTGTCCGTCGCCTTCGTCAGGAAGTATCGATTCTTTCCTTTGTCAAGCAGATCGACACGGTCGCCGCCGAGTTCCCAGCGCTTACGAGCTATCTTTACACCACCTACAACGCAACTGAGCATGATGGCTCGTTCCAGGACCATGGTGTCATGGTGCTCGGTTCTGGCATTTACCAAATCGACTCTTCTGTCGAGTCTGACTGGTGTGCGGTCAGGGCTATTAGGAGTCTTCGCGAGCATGGCCTCCCCACGATCATGGTCAACTTAAGGCGGATCGCTTATACTTTGAAAACATCAGTTTGGAAACAATTTTAGACATCTACATAAAATCTACGGAACGTCCCTGGAGATGATCGACACCGCGGAGAATCGGTACAAGTTCTCTCGTATGCTGGATGAAATTGGTGTCGACCAACTGCAATGGAAGGAACTCACCAGTTTCGAGGAGGCACTCACTTTCTGCGAGTCCGTTGGCTACCCTGTTCGCGTACGACCATCGTACGTTCTTTCCGGTGCAGCGATGAACGTGGTGTCCACCGGGGACGATCTGTTAAATTATCTGACTCAAGTTACTGCGGTTTCTCGCGAGCATCCTGCCGTCATCAGCAAATACATTGAACAAGCCAAGGAGATCCTGTAGCCAAGGATGGCCAGATGATAATGCACTTCATCTCCGATCACGTGGAGAACGCAGGAGTGCACTCTGGTGACGCCACACTGATTCACCCTCCTGAAGATCTTGATCCTGCGACCGTCCAGCAGATCGAAGAAGCGACTGCAAAAATAGGAAACGCACTCAACATGACTGGACCGTTCAATATCCAGTTTATCGCCAAGAATAATGAGATCAAGGTGATCGAATGCAACTTGCGAGCTGCGCGGTCGTTCCTTTTTGTATCCAAGGTTACTGGCCTTTGATACTGGTCTCTCCTCGGATTATTGGTGTCAAGATTCGGCATTCAGCTTCAGTCGGTTGTCTGGTGCGGACCCAGTACAGGGTATAGAGATGGCCTCCACTGGCGAGGTCGCTTGTTTTAGCCGGGACAAATACGAAGCATACCTCAAGGCTCTTATCTCGACAGGCATCGTTCTGCCGAAGAAGAACATGTTGTTCTCTGTCGGTAGCTACAGGGAGAAGCTAGAGATTTGCCGTCTGTCCAAAAGCTCTATGCGGCAGGATATAACATCTTTGCTACGGCACGGCTGAATTCTTGACGGAACATAACGTTCCTTGCAAGGTAGGACTTGGATGGTTGTCCCCAACAGTTGTACTTATTCCTTTGTAGTATCTGGAAACGCTTCCTGAGGGAGCAGTGACTTGAAAAGGTCTGAATACTTGCTGACCCAGCATCTGGCAAACAACTTGATTACCATGTACATCAACCTACCGTCGGAGAACCATTACCGTCGTCCGGCGATTTACGCCAGCAAAGGCTATCGCACGAGAAGGATGGCGGTTGATTACGCCATCCCACTTATTACCAACAGTCCAAATGTGGTAAATCGTGCTTAAGCGATATCGCTAAGCGACGTAAGTGTTATCACCTTTTTTTTTTTTTTTTTTAAATCCCGTTTATAGACTTTGCAGGTAGTTACAAGGTGCGACAGTCGCGCAACCTATGTAGTCTCGTAGCGGATATAAGTTATGTGTCCTTAGAGACCCCCAACTCTCACGCCAATGTCCCTAAGGCACCCCTTCCCACACCCTCAATGCTACAGAATATTGTACCCCTCCACTAAGTTGGTCACTAGTCAACATGGCATTTTTGGTAATAGCGGATATATATGGTCCTCCCAATTCACTATTAAACAGCACCCTATTTCCCTCCCTGCCGAAAGCATGTTGTCCGAGCATGTGCGTGACGCGTGATTGGATGTCGGAGCGGTAAGATGGCTTTCGGAACGCTTTACTGGGCCGGGATATTGGTCAGCAGGGGTGTTTTGCCGAGTGAAACCGGTAGGGTGGCGACAGGAAAGTTAAGTGTCGTGGTTAGTATTTTAGTCAGGATTTCGCCTGTTTCCCGCCGAAGCTCCCATGCCACCTGCCGAGACTGCAAGGTTGGTCCCAACGACCTGGCCCAAGGGACCACCACTATAGGAACCTAATCCTTTATGGGTGCATCCCCTATAGGCTGTACGGTCTCCCACTACCCTTTCTGGCTTGGATTGCCCCTCTATTCTCCATGATCCGGGCCGTTCCGGCTTTCGGCTGCGCCCGAAGGGACTTATCTCCACCACCAGGACCCCATTACGGAATTGCACCAGGGGCCGCGCGTGTCCCACTAATATCGTGTGACCCACCCTATCCAGCATACCAGTGACGTCATTGAGTATTCCTTCCACATGGCAGGGGAGTGGTAGAAACTTCTCACGGTCAAATTAACCATGAAAAGAGGGTAGAGGAGAGAATCGAACTATGAACTCGCCAACTAGGAAGGTGACCCAGTCCGAGTGGTACCACTACACCACCCGTCCCCCTGTGTTATCACCTCTCACTCATCCTCGCTCCCACCGTCGCTCTCGTTCCTGCCGTGCACTTCAGTTGCTCTACCGCCGTCGACCTTGTTAATACTGGGTTTTGGAATTGCACCTTCGAGTTTTCCGCGCACTGGTTTGTCCCAGCCCTTTTGCCGCCCTTCTTGTTTGGCAAGTCCACATTCTTCCTCCCAAAGGCGCAATTCTTGTTGGTAATCCTCCCTTCTCTTCTTGTTTCTTTGTTTCCTTGCCTCATCTGCTTCTTTCCATGTAGCCATCATCTCACTTTGTGCTTGCTTGCGCTTCTGCCGGTTCTCGTGATCCACTTTCTCCTGTGCCATTGCAGCTGCTTGCTCATTGACGAGCGTTCAGAATGACTCGCTCATAAGGAGCTTTGGTAGGCCATCGGAATTCAGCTTTCCTTTTTTCTGTTTCCTTTGCTTATCCTCTCCTGCTCGTAGTTGTTCCAACGCATCTGGTGCGCGTGCTCATCAAATGCTGCTAAGCGAGGTCCTGCCTTATAAGACATATCGTGCAGTAAGCGATACCGATAGTAGCTGAGCAGACTTGCTCAACCGGCAACTCTCTGGCACAACTATAACAGTTTGATTAGGATCTCAAATAATTGTACTGTACTGAACTGACCTCTGCACATGTATTTCATAGTTTGTTTCGGCCTGGATGTATTTTTGTAGGTAGCAATGTGCCATTTACCAAAAAATACGACAGAAAAGCCTCATCATTTCTGTGCCAGGCAGCATGGGGATACTGAAAACTACTGAAAACTATGCTGTCGGGTAGTACCCTCATGTTTCTCAATTTGTTTTGTATATCCAAGCTGAACTTCGTGCATGGTGGGGGTTTGTTCAAAGTGCCGGTGGTGTTTAAAGTGCCGGTGGATGACTGTATTTACCTCTACCGTTCTCGGACTCCAATGCAAGGAAGACCTCGCAGCTCTGTCGGGACTGAGTGGAAGGCGACGGAGAAATGACGGAGCCAAATGTGAAGAAGCAACAACTTGACTCAGGCCTAGGTGGATTACGGGGTCATTGTGGTCTGGGACTCATGCCCAGTGAAAACTGGGTATGACCCGGAAGGGTCATATGTGACCACGTATGACCTCGGTGATTTCCATATCACCAGGTCTTACTTTTCTATACATCTTCCTGTAGTCGTCGTGTCCTTTATTGCAATGTGATTCGTTGTCGATATCGATATCACCGTGGATCGTCTCGATCCTGTCGATAATTGCAATCATATCAGCCAATCACACACGCATCTCACATGCATCCACGACACGAGGTGGCGTGCCGCACGACGTCCTACGCATTACGCTACGTACGCCACTGCTTACATAATAACTATACAGTACCTAGTTTATCTCGTAGCCACTTGCCCTACCATACATCTTTGTCTCGAATGACATCCGCTGCTCCGTTCCGCGTCGCTCGCATCCCGTTCTCAGCATAATATGACTTTTCAACAAGTCGAGGTCGACTCAAGGTTCCAGCAAAGACGTTCATTACTCTCCCTCTAGGACCACAGCTGCAAGCACTTTATCGTGATCCCGACGGTGCGTGTGCAATGACTTATCTCTACAAGGTACGCTGACATTCTTGACATAATTCGGAAACTAATATATTATACTCTAGGTGGCAAAAAATGCCTGGAATAAGGATGCTTATTCTGGGACGATCTACTAGCGTCCGAGATCGCCCAACCCGCAAGATTTCCGCTCACTGCAACACTTCGCGTCACGGTCGTCCCCACTCAGACTATCACTGTTCTCGATGATTCTTGTTCACCGCCCCCTCCCTCCGTGTTTGCCCCCCCATGTTTTGCTGCTGCCGTTCTACCAGCTTTGTATCGGATAGAAGCTTTTCGGTTCGCTTTCGGTGCACTGCTTTCATAGCGTTTTCATCTGGGTGTTCCCGTTTGTAGCTAGCATGAATGAGAGGTTTCAATTTGTGGTCATATGGGGTCAGATTGAGAACGGGTCAAATATGTTTTTATACGACGAGATATGAGACGACGTCGTAAAATCATATATGGTCAGATTGGGTGCTATGAAGCTAGCAGAGAGCCAGGAACTCGTACAGATGAGCAGAAATTACGAGATATGAGATAAACAATGTCCATCATCTAGGACGATATGTCATGCTGCCCCGCCATATTGAAAATATGATATAACTCTCATTTTGTGTGGGGCATATGATCCAGTATTATTCGAATATTATCCTACTAATCCATAATATCTGGTCACATGTGACCCTACCGGGTCATACCCAGTTTTCACTGGGACTCATGGCTGGGGCGCCCGTCGAACTTGTGAAGTAGCCACTTCTTGTACTAACATGACGATTGTATGATTAGCAAGGCATCCTTCTGTGACACAATCTCGATGTCAATGAATTTCCAGCATGTTTGCAAGTGAACCGTCTTTCTAAGGAATCCACAACCAGAACATCCGAAACACATTCCATACCTTTAGGTACAAAAAGTATGATGACAACTAGCAACGCAGAGTGTCGTGATGAAGCTACCACGTGAGGGTTACACGTTACACACTCGAGGACATACATAACAGGACAGCAAAATAAACATGGCGATATGAAGCACGAGATGATTGATACCCACGTCACAGTATCCCCACGACTTCAGCACGCACATCCCTAGCGAAGCTGTCCAGCCGTTTGATCCCGGGAACTACAATCTCGTGCTCAGCAGCAACTCGTTTGAACTCTCCATTGGGTTGTTGCTGGAGCAACAGCGCATGGAATGGCTGCTGCAGACGAACGACCAACCGCAGCACTCGGGTATACTCGTCCATGGTGGCAGTGGGTAGAGCAAACAATGGGGAACTGTGTGTGGAACAGGACTTGGACTTCACATCAGACTCGACGTCATCTTCTGCCGTCATTCCCCAAGTGAAACCATCGAGTGGTTCGCGCAGCTCGCGGATCCGCGGGTGGGTGAAAATAAGGTTCCGCCAACGGCCCGGAGCCTGTCCACTGTCCGAATTTCGACATCGCCAATTGCCAATACCTTAGAACGGTAGTAGATCTCTTGACCACTCGCAAAACCTTGTATGCCAACCTGTCGGACCAAGAAGATGATACAAGGGAGGTGTAGTCGGCGGGCGGCAAAGCGAGCAGGGGGTAAAGAAGTCACCCTGTCGTGGATGAGTATAGCATCTGCCTGCGAGAGTGAATTTCTTAATGTGGTAACGCGCTGGTTGGTTTTCGTGTCGGCGATGGGAAGCGAGGAACAGGGTGGTCGACCATACACCTCGAGGGAGACTGGAAGGCAACTATTGTATGACAATGACTTGCCAGTTCATGCAAGCACCGTCAGGTCTCCCGAACGGGATACGATCTCTTCCAACAGGTGGCCCAGCGCGGCTCCTCCTTCTCCATAGCGTGGTATGATGTCACTCTCGAAGACGCCAATCAACGAGTAAGCCACGTCTTCTTCCACCGTCGCCTTCCGTTTCGAGGCCAGCCGTAGCTTCTCTCGAACGCTGAGATCGTTGGGATTGAATGCAATGATGGTGAAGTTACAAGCGATTCCAATGGCATCCGCAAGTTCTTGCATGATTTCAGGCGAGTCGTTGTGGTTAGGGCGGATGTCACCAAGGTAAGGCTTCCAGTCGCGATCATAGAATCGGATCACCGTTGCTGCAAGAAGCTCTTGAGCAGTCCAGGCCCACAACATCTACATACTATCCATGAGATCCCCAAGAGCCAAGGGAGATGCTACATCTTCCAAGAGAATAAATGTGGCCGCGGATGCTTCATACCATTTGTACATCATAGTGAGCGATTGGTGCAACACCGAGCTGATCGTCTTATCAATGCAACAGGTATCGCTCCAAGCCCACCGATATCCGTCCGAGCGGACCACCTCGCAGAATTTCCGCAACTTGTCATTTAGCGGCGACGAGTCCAGCTCCCACACCGAGCCAGCCTGGTCGACGTCTTGAAAGGAAGGTTCCTTCCCTTGCCATACATGCGAGAGTGTCACATATCGGAAATATTCCTCCGTCACCTGCTGGATACGCGTGCTATCCAACTCCCTTGTCATCGAGGAGACCATCTCTTTGAACTGTGGTTCCGACTTGAATACATGCGTTCGCTCCGGGACATCGCACTGACGGCTGCTTTTCACGTCAACGAGGACCAGTGGGGATACTTTGAGGATATCACGAATGGTGGTGTTCATCATCATTTCTGACCGGGATGGCGACACATATTTTTTGCCAAGCCCTGTTCAGTTTATGTAAGTCACGATGTTGTTTTCCCGTCGTTAAGCTGACACGCACGACGAACGTCTTGATCGAGAGATGACTCTATGAGTGAAAGCATGCGAGAGAACGCATTGATTACTTCGTCGTGCCGCTGCAAACCATGCATAGCAGCATGTCTGCTTTCGTAAATTTCCCCAAGGACTCGAAGAGTCTGCATTGATTGCCTGCGTCGAGTGAATTCAAGAACATCAGACACCTAGGAATGCGAAGCCGTACATCATCTGCTTCTTTCAATGCATCTTCCCACAACCCTAGCGTTGCTCATGCATTGCTCCGCTTGACAAGAAGACCCACAGGGTTTGAAGGGTTCAAGTACAACGCAGTAGAGTATTGTATGATTGCTCCCTTTGGATCCCCAGATTCCGCTGCAGCATCACCGTTGGTTTCGAATGTCGCGAGACATTTTTGCACAAGATCTGGACTCAGAAATTTAGTGTATGTCATCTCGAATGGACAGTGACGAGGCATACCGGGGTCCCAAGCAGTAGTTACTTCATTCGTTGAAACGTCTTCGCCGAGGGTCTCGATCATGGCAGAAAGCGGCTGCGACACTTCCGTATGGCCAACTGCATGCATGGCTTTCCATAACCGTAACTGAATTGCCGGCGCGAGTCTCTCAAAGTCCCATCCAAACATCTTCCAAATAGAGTTAGTGTGATCACAGAGAAACTCGAAACCGTTGACTTACAAGGGAGATGACCACCAGGTAAGAATTTTGTTGAAACGGGATAGCTTCTTGTGCACGCGTAAACAATTCTATCGCACGTCTGTTGTCTCTTCCTTTCACGGACATGCTTCCGAGGAGGAACAGCATTTGAGCCTGTACAATGTCCTGTCAACCTGGCTCAGACAACTACTTCCCACCTTGTACGTACCCGGACAGTGATGTATGGCGAGCGATCGTCTACAATATTGATTAAGTCACCCACACGCAAAATGGCGTCGTCATGCATTCCGCACTGAAATAGAATGAAGGCCTAAGCAAAATGAAAGATAAGCGTTAGCAGCGACGAGGAAGACAGGTGCATACCTTGATGAGCAAGAGAAGCTTATTCTCATTTGGAAGACCGTAGCTGAACACGATATCAAATATACACATGGCCAACTCTGCTCCTCATTGCCAAGATGGGCGACAGCATTGCAACATAACCAATGATGGATGGCTGGATATCGATAGACTAGTGTCATTGGTCAGCGAAGTACACGACCACAGATGCGTGAAGTTTACCATTTTAGCATCATCAATGGCGATATCCCAATGTTTCGTCCGAGAGCGCACAAGAGCGCGGTAGGCGAGTGTACGTGCGTGATGTAAGATACCCGAAGGTTGTACAATATCTGTTGTCAAGATTCTCGACACGGGTCAAGTCGCCTTGCTTCCATGATTTGAATACCGAATCACTGATATTCATAAAGGGCAACTGTGATGCTGTGAGGAAGTGGTTATAACAAATGGAACCGCTTACGTTTACTGTCAAGTACGAGCTCGGAATGATGTCACGAAGGCTGTGGATGGTAATTTTCCCATTGGCTTCTCCAGTCACGATGCAGTCGTCGTTTGGAGAGAACGAAATCAACGAAGCCTCGCTTTCGAGCTCGATAACCGTCCCGATTTGTTGGTGCGTAGAGGTGTCCCAAAAAAATAGTGATTTGAGTGTGACCACGACAGCAAACTTTTGGTTACGTGCTAGGAGGATGGAATAGGCCCGTTTAGCACCAGGAACATCCCATTTATCGAGCAGGACTCCCGAGGATGTATCGAAACACTTTACTTGGGTTGACGTGGCAACTCCCATGCGTGTTTAGCAGTCCGCCTCCAGATTCGGATGTGAGGTCGTCAGAGGAAGAGGCAAGGTAGTCGCCGCGGGGCGCCCACACAAGAGACCACACAGTTCCTGCGTGACCGAATAGCGTCGCAAAGCAAACCCAGTCTTCGTCTGGGTCATCAATGTAAAGTTTGATCGTATCGTCGTAAGACGCCGATGCAAAAATCTATCCTCGGGGCTGAAATTAGTCTCGAAGCGACCCATGTGCGAGAGCAAAAACAACCTCTTCTGTAGGATGCCATGAGACGCATTTGATGTCCTGACTGTGATCCATCATGACGTTTTGTACTCCGCATCTGGCTTGACTGGAGCAGGATGACAAGTCAAGAGGAGTAAATCTACGATTGAACTCGGAGGTCACCTTCCCAGACCCATACCGACTTGTTTCTGCTACATGTTCCAATCAACGTTCCCATTCCCGAGAACGCGACGCCCTTGCATTCGTTTTCGTGTCCCTCCAACAACCCGACGCATTCCCACTCTTTCAGACTCGTATTTTTCCCATACGGCGCTGTTGGCGTCAAAGGACGCTGTCGCAAGCGATTTTCCCGAAGGTGCCCATGCAACGGATCGGACTGTTTTCTTATGCCCTGTCTGGATCGTCGTGAGATACGAAAAGGATAGCTTGGATGGGTCATATGGGTCCTTGCAATAACTGTACAAGCGCAATATTCGTGACCTTAACACGAGGGTATGTTGAGAATGATGTTTTTGGGCAGAATGCACGCCTACCTGGTAAATCAGTGTAGAGTTGCAATGAAAATGGTAGATCCAATGCCATTGGACTTGGTGCCAATTGAGGTTGTGCTCGTGTGAGTTATCGCCGGCAATAACCTGACAATAAATCCAGTAGCACGAGGGAAACTCGTGAACTGAGCTTATAATATCGCTCGCCTGTTCAAGACAAAGAAGAGAACGATGGGTGTTTTCTGTCGCGGACGGTGGAGGATGGCTGCGGAATCAAGTATACGAGAACGTACTCTTTGAACCAGGGCTCTTCATCGACCTCTCGCTCATGTATCATATTGACTCCTTTAACCGTCTCCTGCTGGCCATAGGCATGCTGGGGCAGACGCGCCCTCCCTTAGCCGCGTGTTTGGACAAGATCAAAGACACGACTTGATCGCGACATCTATAAAACGAAGATTTGTTGAGCATCTCCAGTACTCTGACGTTGTGACGACGTACAAGCCTGAACGGAGGATCGGTTGGGTGCACACATGTATCTCGGGATCAACGAAAAGCTGCGCCGCGCTACCAAAGCAGTGCGTCAATACAAGAGCGGATGAATGCTTCCAGAGAGATGACATACAATGTCTCGTCGATGGCGCCGAGTTCCAATAAAAATTGAATGATTTCCTCTTTGCTTCCGTAGACGCCAACAGGTTTGATGACTTAATGGTCGAGGGCCTTGAAGTTGACTTTGGTCATGGTTGGTATGCACCCGGGCGAAGTGTTTATAAAGGCTTCGAGGGAATTCTGAGATATAATGATCTTATCGACTGATACTAGATCAATAGTGGGAACAAGTGCAGCGAACTAACTTGGGGTACTCACCGAGACCACCACTACCCTGCTCCGAGATGAGTCGAGGATGCGGTACATGCTTTTGATAGAGCAGGCCAGGTCCAACTCATCACGTTGGAGAGGCGGAGCGTCAATATCCATCTATGGATGCATGATCGGAGATTCGGGTTGGGTTGGGTTGAATGAACGCACCTGATCATCCGGCGAGTTTTCTTTGTTGGCAGACTGGTAAAGACTTTCATCGCCATCAGATTCAACAGCAGTAACATCGCGTGCGTCAACAGATATCGACGGGGGAGAGGGCGTCATCGGACCCTAAGTCAGAGAACGTGTCCGAGTCTGAAGCGGCGTCATCCTGAACTTGAGAGTGCACATGATAAGAAGTTCGGTAGCAGGGGTCGACTTCGTCCCTATCCAAAGGCTCTGGAAGCGCCATTGATTTCAGTCGTTGACAATGTAGTAGGGTACACGACACGTACCTTGTGCTTTTCGCCTACCCTTGTCGACGGTGCTGGGGACGTAAACTTGGCTAGAGTCGGAGTCGTCGTTGAAAAGGTTGGGAGGTCGATATGGTGGATCCATCGTAAGCCATTGGATGGGTCTTAAGAAAGAGTTGCTGTACCACGAGTGGGGCAGGCAGTACTTATGACTGTGACATCCGTGGTCGCTTGTTTTGCGTGGATCACTTCTCGAGGGCGGAGCATTTCGAAGAGTGGCGGGAAACAATGAACAATTGATGCGAGAGAGGTGCTCTCTGCCAAACGCCCGGTGGTGGGGGACGGGGTAAAGGTGTACTTGACAAAGACCGGCGAAGTGCGAGGGAAGGCAGACTCATGAGACGGTGTGCTTCAAGGCATTGCCCAAGACCCAATGCGAGTCCACTTGTCAGACATGGCGGGTTAGGAAAGAGGCGAGCCGGCAGTCAAAGGAAGTTGCGGCGACATTGCAGCCACGTGTCTCGAAACAAGTCCAACCTAGAGGAAGACCTCTGTCAGTCATATCAATGATGATGAGCAACACGAACGTGTGGACGCGCGCATCCTGTGCTGTATCATGATGTACCGTCTTCGTTGCTTTCACAATGATACTACACTCACACAGCCTGGCACTGGCATGAGGTTGTTGATCAATCATGGGCCCCATTTGAGAATGGGGACAGTGACAACGAGGGATTGCATGATCGCGACGGGAAGGGAATTTGAGTTCATGAACATGGATGCAGCGGTGGCATAATTTCTGCATGGTGCTCAGGTAACGCACGAGAAGGAGAGATCGGACGTACACTTGAGATCGTTTTAGACGGCACGTGCGAGCAAGGTAGTGTGCAACGACTGCAGATAGTCCCGACACGACGACAAAGAAGATGGGGATGACCCATAGCTGACGCAGTTTGGCTGGAGGTGATGGTGTCAGTAGAGATGCGGCAGAGGAACACGGACATGCCTGGTGTGAGAAAGAAGGCGACCTTTGAGAAGAGGAGAGACTCGGAGGGTGTAAAGATGTTGATGTGATTCAGGGCCTGTTGCCGTTTGAGCCGCATTACAGTAACAGAGACAGGGTCGAGCGTACCTTGGAAGTGGGCTTTTCGACGACTTGGCGGAGAGGGTAAAAGCCGGGCAAGACATAAAAGACCTCGAAAATGGACTGGCAGGGATGAGCAGGGGTGTTGGGTGTTGCAAGTGTCTAGTTACCTGGCAGGCGGAAGAGGTCCCAGTGGTTCATGCGAATACGGCGAAGAGGATGTCCTGGATGGGTACGCCCATCACGATTCACGACAGCAGTGAACGGCCGTTCAAACGTTCGCCGCGTTTTCCGTTCCCAGTCCAACACAAACGTGCCAATCCTCATTCATTTCATACAACTCAACCTAGCTTCACACGCTGGACTGTGCTTAACATCAACAGGCAGAATCGTGAACCACGTGATCACTGATCACCGCGTCTATCGTCCGCAAATCGCGCTCCACAAACTCCACCTCGATGCCGCCGCATTCACAGAATCAATCCATGGCGGGCGAAGCATAAAATTCACCGGCGAACGCCTCTTTGAAGACACTTTCATCGACCTCCTCTGTCGCGTCATCGTCAGCGCATATATCCTCTATTTGAACGTGAAAGGTGCGTGTCTTTGGTTTCCATGGTCGGCCGTGTCATACATGGCATTTAGCCCAGGGGTAAAGAAAGAAGACGACAACGCCGACGACGACGAGACGACAACAATACCACCACAACTCGTTTCGTTGTCCGCCTCTTCAAATTCCCTCTCAAAGGATTTGTTGCAAAGGACAAGATCGTCCGTTACTGCTGTGTTCATTTACTCACAGCGATGGTCGCCCACCTCGGTGAAATAGAGTCTGCCCCGCCATGTCGCATTAAACCTCCGCTAACACCCTTTGACAGCGAGGACATCTACCACATTCTCAGAGCCGCCCTCATGGAGCGCATACACGACAAAGAAACCCCCATTCGATACAAGCGGCCGTCGCGCTCTCCAAACTCTGCGGCTCAGAAGACCCTTCCGACGTCGAGGAGGACGAGCAGGCCATCGACGTCCTTCTCGATACCCTTAGCTGTGATCCTGCAGCGTACGTGTGCCCCTCTTTTCATCACCTACCTCTCTGATACAACCAACGACAATAGCGAAGTCCGACCGCGACACCCCTCAACATGCCCATCGCGAAACACACCCTCCCTTGCATTGTCGCTCGGTCGCGCGACACCGACACCGTCATGCGTCGGCTCGTCTACTCTGCCATCCTCGAGAACAACTGTACGACCCTGGATGGTTCTGCCCTCCATTCACGCGTGCTCGCCATTTCGCAGAGGGAGCTCATCGTTCGGAATGGACCTGGAGACCGTGAACATGCAGTGCGCTCTGCCGCAGGGTCACTCCTTGGTGCCTGGGTCGATGTCGTCAGGGGTCTACAAAGGCCGAAGACGCCCTGTTGAGCATATTTGCCATGTGCGTTGATATATTGGAACAGCTCGAGCTCAAAGGTGTGTATATGCACCATCATATGACTGACATGTGCTGATTCAACTTGCGCAAGACGCCTTTTGGGACACATCGATTCCCGAAAAGGCATTTTTGGGGCGTGTGCGTACATGGCTGCATTGCAACCAATGACCAAGCGAAATTAGAAGCATCCCTTCCCGTCGTGACTGGTGTCTACAACACATACCAAGAAGATGTCGACACCGCCTCGCAAGAACGTGCGTTGCGCGAGCTGGATGCCAACGAACGGCCCGGCCGTGACTTGGACGAACGTCTCGACGACATCTTACTCGACGCGGAATTCGTGAGATCAGAGATGCTCAAGCTCGCGGTGAACCTCGACTATGCGGACGAAATTGGGCGAAGAAAGATGTTTCAGTTCGTCCAGGATACGATAGGTCAGGAAGGCTTGCCTCTAAAGGGTATGTCGTTATTCCAGAGACCCTCGAGAATGATATCGTACTCTACCACAGCCAAACTTGCCAACTCGCAGTACGGATCACCTGACATCGTCCAGCAGATGAGGGAGGTATTCGACCAGACAACAAAACTGAGGTTCCGCGATGCTGGCGATCTGCAATACATCAAGTTCGGCACAATACGTCAAAGACCCCCGATATGATATTCGCTCCGGCCAGCTCAAGTTGGCTGGGTAAGCGGGCTTCTTACACTGAATGCCTAGTACTGACCTTGGAACATTTGGACAGAGAAAACGTCGCAAAGTTCTTTGAACCCTCTGTAGAGGCGATCGTTGATACCTTTGAGAAACAGCGCGAAGCGGCAGCGAAGTTGCAAATCCAAATCAAGGTAAGCTTGATTCTGACATTACGTTTCATGCGAAGCTAGATGATGCTTTGTTGATAGCATGTTTTCCTCGTTGGCGGTTACGCGGCCAGTGATTTCTTGTACCGTCGCCTTCAGCTGCACCCTGCATTTTCGGAGGTGCAGTTGTGCAGACCTTCGAGTCAAGTGTATGTTTCGTATTGACTTGATTCTGTGGTACTTATCTCCTCTTCAGTAACAAAGCCGTCGCAGATGGTGCTGTGTCTTCCTACGTTGCTCCCCTCGTCACCTCGCGAGCATCAAAGTACACATATGGTGTAGCATGTATTCGTGAATACGATCAATCTCTTCCTGATCACCGAGAGAGATACCACACTCAATTCACGATACTGTCAGGGATCACAGTATTGCCAAATGCATTCAAATCGATTTTGGAGAGGGTCTGTACTGGTGACTCTACTCGAGCACTCTTTACTCATTCTTCTGACAGGGGGTCCAGGTTTTGGAACAGCAAGAATTTCGACAGTCTTTTGTTATGGAGTGTGCTTCGCCCTCTGAATTGAAGGTTGGACGACACCATTTTTGCATATCGTGGAGATCTTCTGGATCCCCACTGGATGGACGAAGAACCTGGTAATATCCGGTTACCTGGTAGCTAACGTGCACTACTGACGAGTGAATTTGAATACAAGCATGCTTCACTGAGCTGTGTAATGTGGTTGCTAATACTTCCAAGCTGGCCCGCTCTCTTCAACCGCAAGTGGCTCCTGATGGAGGCGTCTTCTATCAGTTGGATTACGAGGTCATATTGCTTTTTGGCCTCGCAGAGTTGATAGCGCAGATAAGTTGGATGCATGAGGTTCGTCTTCTTGTTGTATTGAGCAAGACGTATCACTTATGTGGTGTCTAGGGTGTGGAAAGGAGGCGATCCAGTCAAATGCTGATAGATTCCCTGACCCGGCTTGGGCACGAACAGAAGTCCCGCTTCGATCGTGTACACCGACTAATCACTCCCTTTGACTGCTTATGAGCATTATGTTTTCGTCTCCTTGTATTCACATCTACCAAAACACCTGTTGTGTGTTCAGCTCGGATCTATACCACGCGCGTACGCCATTCCTCAGCGAATGCGGTAGTCACAAGGTAAGACACGAGTGTCGACACGAGAAGTCACCAAATACACCAGATCGGCTCTTAACAGTGCCACCGTGAAGCAACTGTGGGTCCAGACTCAACATGGTGGAGACATGGATGCGGGTGACTGGTGTGTGAGGGTGATTCGTGATGATATGTGCCAAAGAGTCACCCTTGAAGGTGTTCCTCATGTAAGTTAGATCAAACCCTCTTGGACCAAGTCAGTTTGCAGGGGGCGATGATGATGGCGATGGCGAGTAGCGATGCAACGAGGTGGCGGGTATACGGTACCCAGCGGCGGGTTGTGACACTATCCCGTGACTTGAGGGCGGTTCAATCTCCGCCTAAACATTGTTTGGTTGCATTTGCGATATTCGGACTGTGGGGACGTTCGAACTTCGGACGTTCGGAAAGTTCAATACCCAGATGACCTCGCGGCGTCGGGTCAGTCGCCGTCGTTCGCCGTCGCTCGTCGTCGCGCGGCACGAGCGCGAGCCCAGTACACTTCTCGCGTCCGCCAACGGGCCTGCCATTTCCGGCAAGTGAGCGCGATCCGGGATTCTCCGAGACGAGACCCATTCACAAATTTACAGCACAGCTTTGTAAATTTCCTCGATTAACCATACTTATCCGGTCTTGCACCTGCCGGACACTGAGTCCAATAACCCCCGGTGACCACCGACCACAGCTACGACATCTGAGTCCCCTTGCCTTGACTCTCATTGGGAGACATGCCGGTGTCACGAGCACTGAATCAATGGAAACCTTCACGTATGTCTTTCATATTGATGGAATGCTGTGTCTATGCACTCAGACTTTGGGCACTTAGCACCAATCAAGGAGATCGAGTCACTCGTCCGGCAGCTTTGGAAGGCTCGGCTCACTGACAAGCAAATCGTAGCTGAACTCCAAAAGCACATAGACACAACACAATATGGGATTGGGTAAGAGTTCCGTTGAGTTTTCGAGGCGAACGTACTGTGGACCTTTACAGGTTAACAAAGTTCGTCGCAATCCGCAAAGGCTTACGGCTGGAACGGACCCGCCAACAACGCCACACACCTGACTCTATCCGCCCAGCAATGATAGAGCTGCGCGCGATGTATCCCGATGCCGGTGCGCAAGAAATGGTGAGCCTGCTCTTTCACGAGTGGGATCTTTGTGTAACGAGGTAAGATTCAGAACTATTTCTGTACACAATGATCAATACTAATCATTGCATTATAGGAGTGTGGTGCGCCAGTACTTCGCTATGTATGAACCAGAGCTTGTGCAGCAACGGAAGGCTCGCCGGTTACAGCGGCGGTTCTGGGCAACTGGAGTCAATGATATTTGGGCCGTCGGCCGGCATGACAAGTGGCTGCGGTTTGGTCTTGCTTTGCACACCGGTATCGAACCATTCTCAGGACGGATTTTATGGATGAAAATCTGGCATTCTAATCGAAACTCACAGTTGATCCTTTCCTATTATATCGAGACTGTCCGGAATCTAGGCTGTAGGTCTTAAAACCATTCTCTTTTCCACTTTCATCCACACTGACCATACACAACACCAGTTATCCCCCTGGTAACACAAAGTGACCCAGGCACGGAAAATTTCGGCATCGCAAGCGCCCAAACGTTACTTCGCCAAATGCTTGACCCAGCTCTATCGGGCTTCATACACCACCGTTGGATGCATCAGAAGAAGAACGTGACGCTAGGAATTGCATCGTCGCAGCTACATCGTCGCTTCACCACTGGTTTTGAATTACTTCTCGACAAAGGTGTCGAGTCAGGCTGGTATGATGTCGGTAACACTTTGCAACAGTGGGTGTCTGCACCAATTGGTTCAACTGAAACTCGGATGATATTCGTACAGGATGGTGTTCCGCTGGCTGTTCATTCCATGGCTACAAGAAGAACTCGATGCGTACGTTGACCGCGTAAATAACACATCCAAGCGCTGTGATCGTAAGAAGGTTAGTGCAGTGATCATATCAAATGTTGCTCCAAACTTCAACGTCACGATCAATGCCATTTACTGGCAGGTACTACCCCATGGTATCCCATCCCTTATCCACACTTCAGCCGAGGATTACGGTGCACTTGACTTTAAGGTTGGGCTGGGCTCATGTACAGTTCCTTCAATCTTCAGGGGCGATGCTCATGCAGGTTAAACAGGTAACGGTCAACCCGGAGTTCGTTGACACTGTGTCTCAGCTGTACATCAACCCCGATCATCCTGTCTTTGAGGTGGTTCCTCCTGCAATGAACATGTTGATAAGCAAATGCTATAACCTTTTGGGCTGTCCCCCCATGACGCGTCATTCTGCATGGGACGTGTACTGCCATCTTGTAATCAGGGTCCAGGAACATGCTGAAACACCACCTCTCCTTGCTACCATTAGTGATTACTCCACTGATGGCGACCCCGAGGCGAACGAGTTGAAGCTCTTTCCTGGCCTCCAAGATCTTCCCTACAACGAGACACGTTATATGGGTGGGGTGGGTGGGGGCACAGGACTTCATATGCACGTATCTCTTTGTGTATGGTGGCCTCTGCTCACTGAATTACAGAGAATGAACATATAAGGAGACTGGGCAGACTAGCAGCAGATGATCCAGATGAAGACGCCCTCATTACTTTGTTTATTACAAGGTCACTCTTCCCAGAATTAGTGGCTGTGACGTCTACAAATTTCGCCATCTGTTTTTTCCCCTGTTTCCTTCCGTTCGTTTCCGTTACCAGCTTAGCTTTCAATTTATCGTCGTATACTTTTCATTGGTCCACCATTCGTGAGTCTCTATCTAACATGTTAATTCTTTCGTCTTCTTTACGTAGATGTTCGCATGGATGGGTTGTAAATAGTTTCTCGTTAAATGCCTGCAAGAGTTTTATGCTTTCTCGACTGCGACTCCGAGTGCAACATAGATGTCCAGTGAATGGCGTGAGTTCGCCGGGTGGATTGCCTATGTCAATTATTACCCCATTCTATCGTTTGTCCTTGAGATCGATTCTTCAAACATTGTCAGGCGCCATTGTCCTCGTATCGTTCGTTTTCACGCACTTCCACGTTAAATCCAACAAACGATACATCTTCAACAGCGAGTCTCTCGTGAAATGCTTATTTTACGAGAAGCCCAAGCGACGGCAGCGTGTGTATGGGAGACACCCACAAACTCCATGCAAACGAACAGCGTCCAACAAGAACTTGCCTGGAAACCGTAAGCCGATGATCAGCGCGCATTGTTTCAGTATGAGTATATCATCATGTTCGGTGACGTAAAATGACTGGCCATTGCCATTGAAGTCCAAGACCTCATCAAATGTTGTGATGAACTCATCTCGTATATCAGGGTGTAAACTTCCAATCCTACGAGGAAGCTGCGACCGCATCGCCGTAACACGGTAGATATCCTTGTAAGGTTCAGGCCCCAAGAGACATCCGAAATTGAAATGCTATCGCTCGTTCAAGAAATGTATTCCAACCAAGGAGAGCGCTTCTTACTTCATTTAGGGCCCGTCGAAGAACAAACTCGACTGAGCGGGCACACTGCAATTATTCGCAGGTGGTTACAATGACGACCAAGTGATCAAGAAGCGTTGCAATCTTGAACGGGACGCCATTGTGCTGCAAAGACCGTGAAAAGGGACCCAAATAGTGAACATTGGAGATACTTGCCTTTTCATATCCCTCCTCGATAACATCGGTTGCGTTGATCACGTATTTAATGCCGGCGGACCAGGAGCCAAGCCAACAGGTCACTCGACCCAACGATTGGAAATACATCCAGCTAAACAAAGAGGTTGAGTACATCACAAGGAGGGTTCAGATCATTGACCTACATTTGGATGACTGTACAACCCACTGACGGCGACTGCCCTCGAGGTTAGGGTCATAAGGTGTGCTTCTTGCCGAGAGGGTCGAGTTACCTGCAATCGTCGTTGTTTGGCTGCAAGGATGCGCAGAGGGTCGTCGGACGAACGAAGAACAAGGACGATGTCGTGGACCGGGGGCAAACAAGTCGCCGCATGTAGTCTGGGAAATATTTTCCAGCCACTTACCGTCACGGACTGTCTGGACGAAGCTCCCGGAGCTTCTTTTGATAGGTCACGTGAGCACGAGCATCCAGCCAGAGACCTCCTAGATAACTGTGTCAGCGTGTCAGCTTGTCCGGTAAGTATTGAAGAGTTACTCCCACCACCCTCCCACTGGATTGTCAAACACTTGTCATTCTACATTATTCTTCCGAGAACCGATGTCAATTCAAGCACTCAAGTCTTGTACTCTTCTCAGGCATCCATCTACCATCGCTTTTGTGGACTCCTCCAACGATTCGAACGATTCGATTTCCTCAAGTGAATCAAACATAAACACCACCTCGCCAATTAGTACCTCGCCACCTTCTTCGTATACAACCAGTCCTCGTGTCGTTATCCGGGAGTCAAAAGATGACCCGCACCATCCTGAGGACTCGGAGGAAGTGAGCGAGTGGGGCGCTGCCATGCACCGAGGACTTCCCACGCTGGATACAACTATCGATGCCAATGATTTGACTCTGCAAGGTGCTTCAGGCCACGACTTCGAATTCCCATTGACTAAACAAATAACAGATCGTCCCCAGCAAATCGCTCGACTGCTTTCCTCTCCTACACATCTGACGACTGTATGTCGCCAGTTAATTCATTCTTCATAGCGATTCTAAAAACAAAAACAGCGTATCTTGAACGTTTCTCTTCACGAATACTCCGCTGTTTTGTCTCTCGTGGCCGAGGATAAAGTTTACAAGCCCTGTACCAAGTAAGCAGAAGAACGTCGGATAAATATCTGCTGTCACGCTCAGGCGTATCACATCAGATTTTTCTACTCGAAAGCCACCAAAGCCCTTATCATCATGTCTCCATATGACGTTCACGAATCAATCAACAAGGGTTTCTACTCTGTCATTAACACAATCCTCTCTCGGATGGGTATCGCTGAAGACCACACATACAGCGTCGAGGTTGACACAAATGGTCGCATTGAATGCGGCCTCGTGATCCATGTGCCAGACCTCATGGTCACGGTTAACAACGTTTCCGACAGCAAAACCAACATTCGCGTACATCCTGTATTACTTCTAGAAACCGCCTTCTCACAGGATCGGAAGGTCGCCATCGAGAAAGCAGTAGTCATGATGGATTCAAACCCATCAGTGCAAACTTTTATTCTTGTGTAGGTCGAGGACGGTACCAAGCCGGTTTCTGCCTTAAGCGAATCACGTCTCGCGGCCATCGCTGCAGAGCCCTTCCTTTCGGAAGAGGACTTTGGGGATCTCTGCAAGGACTGTCCCGCTTTTGGCCCCGTTATCGTCAAGGGGATTCCGTGGATAGACGTGAAATCCATCCGTTTCGAGGGATTCGTTCGGAGCAAACAAGGCGTGTTCGACTTTGAATCATCAGGTTCCGTTGTACATGGGGTAAGTTCTGGTCATATCCACGTAATATCACATCATATCAGCCTCACGTGTAGACCCTACACCCTAAAATATCCATGTCGAACATCGAGCGGGTCGTTGCCATCGGAATTCGGCAAATTATCAATCTCATCATCCAAGTGAAAATGCAGAGCGGAATTCAAGGAACTGAGATCCAGAAGCTCCGCGACCTGGATCCCTCTAAGTTCTCGTCATCAATCGATTGGGAAGCCTTTCACCGAAAAGTCAAAAGCCGTGTAGTCCGATCCGCATACCAGCGGTATTCCAACTGGTATAGGACTCAATTGAAACGAAAGGGTTCCAGCACTCAGGGCGGGGGGTTGGCTAAGAAGTCAAAGGAGAGTTCTTCCCGCAAATCGGGAAACTCGAAACCCAAAGGGAAGAAAAGGAGATGACGTTGAACCTTACTATACACATGGCGTACCTGTACTATCCTATCCAGTAACTTCGGCACTCCCAACAACTTCGGCAGTCACACAGAGTCACATCAGGTTACGTTTGGTCATGTGTGCTGACGCGTTGTCTCGAGATGACCAAGATCCAAGGTAGCCGTTTCAAGGAACCACAACATCTTCTTGTCCCCGGTAAGGGAACCAACTCACTTGCTCCTCTATCGACGGCATGCTTCGCTCAGCTGCCTCATAGCGGGATGGTCACCAGACTACCTCGAACCACCCCCAAGTGAGTCATGTTTCCTTTTTTCTTCTTTCTTTTTCCCCCCGTCACGTTTCCTTTTTTGGAAACATCGGAGCATGACATACTCCAGGACTGCTTACCGGTTTCTTGCCTGTTTGTCCATCCCGCGATGGGGGCATGTGGGCCACCTGGTCTAGGTTGTATGCGGGAAGCTGCCGGATGGAGCAGTGCTCGCAGCAGATGCTGTATCACTCCGACCTCGTCAGTCGGGATACTTAAGCAGTGGCCATCCCTACCGGCTAGGATGGAAGACCAAGGTCGGCGTCTGTCGTCAATCCGATTAATCGTGGTAACGGGGATGAATGGTAGGGTCTTGTAGAATACTTGGTGTTCTTCGGGCATCTCGGGTGTGATCCACGACGGTCCACGCTTGAGACATGACTCCAGTGTAGCCCATCTTGTGCTGAATGGCGTGTTCGCCCTTGAGCCATCCGCTAACATGACCCATTGTGGTGGATGTGAAAGGAACGTTGATGAATACCAGTGCAATAATCATTGTCGATTTCCAGACCAGAGAAAGGTTGGCTCTACGCGAACTAATGCACAGACGCTGCTGAAGCGAAGACCGCTGCATTGCGTACTACCTGTGGAAGTAAAGTACAAAGAAGGTTGCGGGTCACCGCTTGATTAGTCCGACCACGTCAAAAGGGACTCGTTCTCGCCAGTTCTCCAACTTGGTCTTGATGACTCGACAAAGTTTCATCCACACACCCCAACACCTGGCTCTACATTCGCCAACCAGGATGCCCTCGGGCCAAAGTTGCCTATTCCACCGCTCAAGGACACCTGCAAGCGATACCTGACCGCTCTCCGTGGCTTGCAAGACGATGAGGAACACGCTGCGACTACCCTCGCCGTTCAGAAATTCCTCAAGGGAGACGGCCCTGCCCTTCAAGAACGTCTCAAGCAGTGGGCTGCAGGACATAAGTCCCTCTTATTATGTCTGGAAATAGCACCAATCTCCAGTCGCGCAGTTATATCGAGGACTTTTGGTGGGTGATATCGAATATCTGGCTCGTCGTGATATGAACCCTGTCCGATATAGGTACGAGAGCTACTTATCGCACACCGATCCAGTGGTCCTCGCCCCCAACCCTTTCTTCGTGCTCCAGTACGTATCTTCTCCATCCGAATCATCATTCATTTATCTTGATATCAAATTTCAAGGAACGATCCCACCCCCAATCGGGGATCTCAGCTCCCTCGTGCCACTGCGCTCATCATCTCCTCCCTCGGCTTCATCCATGATCTTCATGCCGGGTTACTCGATCCAGGTGCCGTCTGTGGGCGTCCACTCGACATGGATCAATATACGAGGTTGTTCGGAACAGCATGGATCCCGACATAGGTGCGAATTTCCATTGGTTAATCACAGATGGGGATTGATCGTGCGGAGATAGAGGGGATGCAAGATGGTCGTGAACGAGGCCGCTCGCCATATTGTCGTTCTCAGACATGGGCAGTTTTGTGCGTATAACCGGTCCTTTTTGCTACGTCATTTGTGTTTTGAGCAATCTGGTCCACCCAGACTGGTTCGACGTCCTCGACGACGAGAATAGACCCCTGTTGACAGAACGCGAGGTATTGCGAAACCTTCAAGCCATCGTGCATGACGCAGACAAGACCCCTATTACCGAGGTCCGGTAAGCACTGTTATCCATCGCTTTCATCACTCATCATCATGAATGACGACCAGGTTGCCCGCACTGCCATCGGAATGCTCACTCCCGAGAACCGCAAGACTTGGTCTCAGTTGCGCCAAGCGCTTTCGGAGGACCGAACAAACATTTCTGATTGACGATGCAGCCCCTGCTCGCGAAGCTGTCGAGAACCAGCGCAACGGCTCAGCGAACTCGAACGGAGAAGACTTGGCGGCACTCTGCTCCAACTTCTTGTGTAGGACCTACTATCTTCGCGAGGGAGTTCAAGTAGGGACATGTACTAATAAGTGGTATGACAAGGTTCGCGTTAATCTACTACTTGGGTGTGATCACTGACGATTACGTGAAAATAGCTTCAAATCATCGTTTGTGCGGATAGTGCGGCTGGAATCAACTTCGAGCATACCGGTGTCAATGGCCATACCGTTGTCAGGTACATGCGACCTTTTCTTTTCCGGGTGCTCATCAGTTTGTCAGATTTGCAGCCGATGTATTCACAGAGGGCCTGATGCTCCTGGCGCGCTCCATTAACCCTTCAGCGCCCACACTCTTTCATGCTCCGCTCTCCCCTCATGCAAAGTCATACAAGCCTCCCCAAACCAACTCAGGGAGACACCGCCATTGTCCTTCCATGGAGCAATACGATACCAGCTCCGCCAAACTCATGTGGACGCTTACATCCCAGATCCGTGTCGGCATAATGTTCACAGAGACGAGACTACGCGACTTGATCTGCCAGAATGACTGCCAAGCTTTGGAATTCAAAGGGTACGGAAAGAACTTCATCACTAGCCACCGATTTAGTCCGGATGCATTCGTCAAATGGCATTCCAGGCCGCGTACTTTAGCATTTATGGTAAGTTGAGCCAGCTTGAAATGTTGACGAAACTGATCACGAAACTTAGGAAGAACCGAGTGCACATACGAGCCCGCGATGACAAAGGCGTTTCTACACGGCCGGACCGAAGCCATCCGGAGTGTCCAGCCAGAAGTGTAGAGTTTACAAAGGTCAGCGTCTTCATTTCCTCCATTCGGTCTGGTCTAAAACCTTGTTTCAGACGTTTTTCTCAGAGGCTTCCAACGAGGAAAAGATCCTTGCACTGCGCAGGGCATGCGAGCGTCACGTCGCCTCGACGAAAGAGTGCAGTCAGGACCTCGGACAAGATAGGTCAGTCTTGGAAGGTCGACACTGGACCAGCTACGCTCACACCCGAACTAGACATATCTATGCGTTGTATTGCCTTTATCAAGCCAGCTGAGTGGAAACCTCGATCCCCTTCCCGACGATCCTGTTCCGAACGCCGCGACGACTGCTCAGGCAGCGTTGCCATCCATCTTTGCGGACCTTGGTTGGAACTTGCTTAGCACTTCCATTTTGTCGACATCGAACTGTGGAAACCCTGCTCTCCGGCTTTTTGGGTTTGGTCCCGTTGCTGCGGATGGATATGGCATTGGCTACATCATCAAGGAGAATGGAATAAGCATGTGTGTCGTCCCCAAGTTTGAGCATTATCACGAACTGAAGCTGGGTCGCCCAGTGTAGCGTCATCGAGACATCTTCAGACAAGACGGTATCTGGATACGTTGCAGAGCTACCTGTTGGATGTCCGGCGTATCCTCGTTCAGCTCTACCTGTCGGCCAACGAGAGGCCGGCTTCGTTTGTCGACCATTCAGGTATTCTTCGTGACTCCAAGATGGGACAGCCTATCAACGGGAGTGGCTCGGACGATGGAGCGAGTGACGGTTACGAGGATATGATGAGTCAGTCGTTATTTTTAATGTCTAATCCTATCATCTGATCAGTGTGGGACACAGCGGGGCATCCTTCTTTGACAGCGGCGATGTGGAGTTACTTGGAGGCCGCAAGAAGAGTCCATATGTGAACATTGGTATGTCTTACTCTGCAAGCTGGATGGTGACTTGGTTTGACTGCTGCCCCCAGGCACAGTGCTCCCGCTGTCTGAATACTGATACTGTCATAAATATAAGTATAAGTATGTAGAATGATGCGGTGGTGTATTCGAGACTAGATGTGTGTTTATTACTGATGATATGACACGGATAAACATGAGACAACGATGAGACAAGACGCCGGCCTCTTTCTTTCTCTTTCCATCACCCCCACACACAATGACTCACGTTCTTCCCGAGCTCCCATATCCCTACGATGCACTTCAACCTTACATTTCATTTTCGGAGCAAATCATGTGACTCCATCACACGAAGCACCAAGGATACGTGAACGCCCTCAACGCCGCCGAGGGCCAGTTATATCAAAGCACACCCGAGGAACGCAACGCCCTCCAAGCCGCTCTCAAGTTCAACAGTGGTGGTAAGTCTCTCATTACCCGACACGCTCCTCATCGCATGCCGCGATACGTAGCCATTCTTCCATTTCTGTTGTTCTCCTCCACCTTATCGCTATCGTGATCACGATCAAGTTCTCATGTCATACTCGCTGACTGTTCCCGTCAGGCCACATCAACCACTCCACTCCCTCTTCTGGACCAACTTGGCGCCACCTGCAACTAACGGCAAGGGTGTCGGTGGTAAGCTCAAGGATGGACCCTTGAAGTCAGCCATTGAAGCCAGCTGGGGCACCGTCGCCGCTTTCATCAAAGAGTTCAATACAACAACAGCTGCCATTCAGGGTTCCGGTTGGGGCTGGCTCGTACGTTCCTTTCTGTCCAGTGGCCTACTTGACGCTAAACCAACCATCGTGGGGATTTGTACAGGGATACAACTCCAAGAACAAGGTGCTCAATATCGTGACGACGGCCAACCAAGACCCGCTCTTGACGCACGTCCCCATCATTGGCGTTGACATCTGGGAACATGCTTTTTACCTTCAATATCTCAACGTCAAAGTCGATGTATGCTTTCTTTTTTCTTTCGATGAGACATGCCTTTCATAATGACACCATGTAGTACCTCAACGCCATCTGGATCGTCATCAACTTTGAGGAGGCAGAGAAGAGGTACAAGGACGCTGTTGCAGGTAGCAAGTTGTAAAGGTCACGCTCCAACCAGAAAAGCAAGGTAATGTGAACGACGTTGTGTAACTTCGAATGTACGATTTACAGCATGTGATAGCAAACGCATCAGGTTTCTCCATGATTCAAGATTTAAATGAAGACTCGACCGTCACAGTCTGTCCAAACTCGCCAGTATCCCCCACTAGCAGCCTCCAGTAGGATAAAGGCAATCGCAGTGGAGGTCATTTCATAGCCTGAGATTAGCAGCATACTGTATATGACATCTCATGAGAAAAAAAAGTGAGAATCAATCAATGAGGCATACCGCATTTGCGCCAAGAGCTCTTCATCAGACAATCTCTTCTCTGCATTTGCATCCAGTTAGCCCTGACTGCGGAATCGTCGGTCAACGTCGGTGGTCAGCGATGAACAGTAGTACCAGGGCGCACCAAGTAGGGTAAGAACATCTGCATTACCCCTTCCTTGTAGAAGGGCATCTGCCTTCTCCCGTACTAATACCTTTGCGATACTGGTCACCGTGGTTCTCACATCGCGAGCGCGCACCAGCCGGGCGTTCGAACCATTTTCAAGTAACCGCCGGAGTATGCACGTCGGGATATACTTTGAGGCGGCCTGCAAAAAGATTTGCTTCGAGGGAGGCAGACCGAAAATGTCACCGCTGAGATACAATTACCCGACAGCCCGGTAGAGTTAAGGGAAAACGGACAGGTAATTTTTGCACTTCTTCACGAGCGGGTGCAAGTCGTCTTTGATGGCGCCGAATTGGACATCAAACACGGCTGTTGAGGTGTGTACACAGTTTAAATTTACCCTCAGGTTGAAAAGTGAAGCGACCCTACCATAACCCATTGCATCTAAAGCTCCACGCGACACCCAGGCTAGAACATTGATTGTGACAAAACCTCGGCTATCACTGCTCCCAATGATTTCTAACCATTTGATACTCATAGCCTCGGCGCAGTCGATCGGCAAGAACTCCTTGCACTCGTTCATCCCAAATCCGGGGAGCATTATACATACTCCTTTGACGTCTGTGGTCCTCGCCTAATGTGGTTAATCCAAAAGAGCAATAAACCTGGCTGGAAATCACTGATGCTGTCAGCCCAGAGCAGCCCTGTCCCATGTAACATGCGCGACGCAATCCGATAATTGGGTAACTTTGAATAGGTTTGTGTCGACGTGTTCAATATCCTCCGCAGAGCTTCCGGGTCTGTGACTAGAAGTCGGTCCTCCTAACATTTGTTGAAAGGTAAACAAGGATGGGAATAGTCGGTGAATGTGGACTTACCCCGAGGACACTCTTGAACCGAACAATGTTACCATACTGACTCTGCCATGCAAAGTCTGCCTCACCAATTGGACGTTGGAATAGCTCAAGCAAGTTCCCTGGTGACTGACAAGTAAGAACTTGTAAACTAGGACGGAGGAAAGTCTCTACCGAAGATGAACGACGGCGACTGGGGTTCGCGGATCATGGACAAGGACGGGCGGGTGAAGCATCTGAACAGCGCAAAAATGAAGATGTGGGCACCTTGGAAAGACTGGTTTTGCCGTACTTCACAAAAGTCACACCTAGGGCAGCGCCTCTTCGGTGCCGATAGAGACCTAAAAGGCTGGTTGGGTGTCATCCTCTTGACCTTTCACAGCGCCTCTTATGAACCTCAGGAGCCACACGAGAGGATCATGACCCCTTTGGTGGAGGCTCAAGAGATTCACGAGAGCAGCCTTATGAACCCTTGGTGAGGCTCATGCTGATCCTCAGTTTTACGTGAGGCACGTGAATCCCAGTTGTGAACTCCAAAATTTCCTTCCGCCAACCACAACACGCTTAGATAGCAGTCGGGTATACCGCAATTAAGTGAAAAATCACGGGGATAAACGTGAAAGGTTGCAAGCCGGTTAGACGATATCGCTGAGCTGATCACCCACTGCCACTCCTCTGTTGATCAATGCAATTTGGGCAACTATATATGTTGGCTATGTAGGATATGATCACTTCGTGGGCACAGCTATAGCACGGTTCATTCATTTACATCACATGCAACACTTGATGTATGCGCAAACATCAGCCATTGGTATATTCCGCTCATAGACACTTCAACCCGCCAATACCCGCGGGAAAACAACCCTCGCGACATTGACTATTCCGGTGCAGATTGC
Organism: Boletus reticuloceps; assembly: GCA_018397855.1. NCBI lineage: Eukaryota > Fungi > Basidiomycota > Agaricomycetes > Boletales > Boletaceae > Boletus > Boletus reticuloceps. The sequence continues at coordinate 63,229 of JAGFBS010000055.1, forward strand.
AGGCTATGCGGAGTATGATCACTTCGCGGGTACACTATAGTACCATTCATTTACATTGCATACCATGCGTGATGCATTCGTAAGTATCAACTGCCAGTCACCTATCACCTCCTTCCTTCTGGATATTCTGCTTATAGACACATCAACCCGCCAATACTCGCGGGAAAACGACCTGTGTGACATTGACAGCAATACAACTGCAAGTCTTGGCCGGTGACCAACCCTCTCTCCTTCAAAACTGTTCTGTAATAAGTCGAGATTTGATGCATAAATTTCTCTGCGGTATTTCATGTAAGCAATGCCAGGACGTTTGGGCGCATCACATGTTGAGTTACATGAGTTCAGGTGTCATAACCAAATTCTCAATACTGTATTTTAGCATGATCTATTTGGTGGGATCAATTACCTCTGATTCGGGGCAATGATTGGATCTTATCACATCAGCAAACCTACCTTTTTTCTGAGTTATCAAAATCAATGACCTTGCTGAGCTGTCTGACTTGACTGACAGCATGCTATCAGTGCTATCATTCATAAGTAATTCATTGCTATCAGCATTCTCAGAACTATCAGCATATCAGCTTGTCAATTCACCAGTGATATCAGTCCCATCAGTCCAGCCAGTCAATCAATTAATCATCTGGTCAGTCTTGTCAGTCTTGTCATCCCATCAGTCAGTCAGTCAACCAGTCAACCAGTCATGTCAGTCTATCAGTTAGTCAGGTTGTCAGTCAATCAGCCAAGTCAGCCCATCAGCCCATCAGCTGATCAGTTAGTCATCTATGTCAGTCACATCAGTTGATCAGTTGGTCAGTCAGTCAGCTGTGTCAGGTTTGTCAATTTGTCAGCTAGATAGTTAGTCAGTCAACCAGTCCATTCAATAAACTAGCTTATCAGCTTGTCAGCAAATCAGTTCAGTCAGTCAGGTCAATCTATCATTGATTAGACCATTCAGGCCTGTCAGTCTGGTCATTAATTTCAATAACCCAGAAAAAATGTAGGTTTGCTGATGCAGTCGCAGTGGCACCTACTAATAACCTGGCATGCAAGTTGTGGCTGAGAACATACATCTTCTCAAACGCCATATTATCACCAGCATTGTTTTATGCTTGTATACTGTCAAATGTAGGTCTTCGATGTAGCTTGCTGTGTGTAATGTTGCGTGAGGAGTAAATCTTCTATCGCTGTCCAAAAATTAGACTGAGAGACTGACTTATTCGCAGTAGCTAATATGGATCAACACTTATTTCTCCAATTCTCCGCCCACCCACAGCCATCCATTACAACACCATTCGCTTCAGTATTGTTTTTCTGTGTCATGTTGCACGAGGAGTAAATCTCCTATCACTGTCTGCAGAATAGACTGAGAGACTGAGTTATTCGCAGTAGCTAATATGGATTAACACTTATTTCTCCAATTCCCTACCCTCCGCTACAACACTATTGGCAAAATACATCAGAAAACTGCAGATAAAGGCCTTTTCCTCTGCCGGGTAGTCCCAGTTTTCACAACCTGGGTAACATTGGGAATTATGATGAGTCATCAGTCGTGGGTATAGGCGGGTGATGGTCCGATACAGGGAAAGCAAGTTTTAATCTGAATTTTTGAATGGTGTGTGTTACAGATGCTACATTTCTCGATTACATTTCACTACCATTCATTTCCTAATCACTAACACTAGTTCCACTAGTGCACACAAACACTACCAAAACACTACCATAGTATTTCTTATCTCTTATCTCCTTATCAAGACTTACCTTATCAGATCACATGCTTCACACACTACTAGTCACGTGACCAAGTCACATGATCTTATCTCTTATCTAGGCTATGCACCTCATGGCCACCTCATGGTATACACATTGCATCCTTATGCTTGCCTCATGACTTTCCTCTTGACTCACTTTCCCTTATCCTCCAATAGCATTAACACCTCTTATCTATAGCATCCTCATGGTACCCAGTGACTGTGGTATTAACCTTATTTAGATTCCCACAGCCTTTCCACAGCTTGGCCTGTGCTCACACTTAGCCCCTATAAATACTCCTATGTTATAGTAGTTAGTCTCTAGTCTAGTTCTCTTGTTGTTTTCCCCATTGTTCCTCCCTTGATAGTAATACCATAAAGACCCTAGTGGTCTACTGTTCCTCTCCCACTCGAGACTACTCATTGCAAGCGCTCTAGGATCTACCAGGCAACCTCCAGAACCTCCTATTGTCCTTGATAGGATATTGGGTCGTTACAGTGTGTGCACACGTTTTCCGAACGTGAATTGACACGGATGAGCTAATTCTTTCCTGCCCATGCCAGACAGTCTGCGGTGGAAGCGCCCCCAGAACAGTGTGATAGTGCGATAGTGCCAGGGTGTGTGGTACCAGAAGGAGACTCTTAGGCTGTGCACGCGGGGGAGAAGCGCTCGGTGCAGGAGACATGCGCACGTAGTCAGCGAGCGTGGTGTAAGTTTTGATGGCCTCGGAGATGTCGCCCAAGTCGCTGGAGCCGTCGTCGGCTTCTTCCACCTCTTTCACGTTGCCGAGGAGTCCGAGCGGCTGATGGACGTGCTCAGGCGTAGCCGGTACGAGAACTGTCGTCGAATAAACATGAGTGACGATGGCGTGATATCACGCACCAGTGGCAGCGCGGAGCTGACCAGACGAAGGTGGTATCTCCGAGATAAACTCGCCTTGTGAGTTGGCCATCTCGTCGTCGAACATGGCCATGTCCACGCCATCTGGAGGTCTGTCAAGGACCTGTACACAGAAAAGGTCAGTCACGGTCGCAGCAGAACCGTGCTGACTACGCACCGCCTCGTTATCGTCGACTTCAGTCGGCGGTGGTCCCTCTGCTTCCGATCCGACGTCACGTGCATCTTCCTTCGGTTTTCCGTCACCCTCAACGCCATCTTCACTTCCGTCAACCTCGCTTCCGTCAACGCCATCTTCACTTCCATCGACGCTATCGCTGCTCTCCGAGGACGACTCGTCGTCAGTATCGCCTTCCATATCGCTCACCTCGCTCTTCTGATATTTGAATGTAGAGCCGGCCGAATCCGCCCTCTCTTCACGAGTCGCGAGCCACTTGCAATACTGGCGTGCGAGGTCTTGCAAATGACGGATGGACTCGTCTTTCGTGAGTACGCCTTCATGGTCGAGCTTCTCTGATGCGCCCATGAAGAATTCGCCGTCCAGTTCGCTTTCAGTCAAGACGTCCGACCTGATGACGATGCGGAGGCGTTCCTGTGGCACCGTGGCCTCTTTGGCTTCAAATGCTATGGTCTGCGTCGCCTTTGCACGTTGTCGATATGCATTCATGTTCAGGGCCTATGCACGGTGGCGGTGAGTCATCGTAACACATCATCGGACGAATACTGACCTCGGCCAGAGTGCGTAGCGCAGCCAGCACGCCATCGTCGAGACGTGGATTATCGCAGGCCTGCACGTTCCCTGTCGCATCGTGCCAGGCGATACGGAGCCTTTGAATGGTGTTGATGCCGTTCTGGGCGCCACGCTGTTGCTCGCCGAGGACTGTCTCCCGCTTCAAATATCCCAACTCGTCTTCAACGGCATGTGTCGGGATGTGGCTGTACTTGGGCACCTTGGGATAGATTCCATCAGCCCAGGTGATCGACCCCTTGTGTGGCAGCCGACCCTCGGTGAGAACGTCGCTGCGATCGCCGCCTTTCGCGGCTTGGGACGGTGAGTCGAGGAACTCCTTCAAGTCCGTCTGATGTTGTTTGCTCATTTGCGCAGCGTCCTTTGCCTCGAGCAACCCCACCAGAGCGTAGTGAACCCTGATACGCAACGTGAACGCGCCGCCCTTCGGTTGACACAAGATCATCTGGTGGCAGTACGAGATCGTCGTACTGGCCTCGGCGATCGCCGCGGCTGCAAAGGTACGCATCACGCGAGAAAACGACTGAGTAGGAAGGCTCTTCCACTCCCACGTAGTCCCGTCGATGAGCCCGAGTCCACGCATCGCGACGCTGGACTTGTCCCTTGGCAGACCGGACACTTTCGTCCACGCCCGCAGGAAGTCGGGCGGAGATTGCGTGAAGTCGAGAGTGAGTGACGTCTTCAGTCGCCCGTCGCCCTTGCTCCCAATCAGGATCGAGTGTGTCTCTGACCACTCTGCGTGCTTAGCGAGCATCGCGCGGTGTTTCCTCATCGTATCTTTGTCGTCATCGTCTCCGCTGCCCTCGTTCTGGTCACTGTCGTGGTTGTCGTCGGTCGGCTCGGCTTCTTCGTTGTCGTCCTCTTCCTCGCCCTCGCCCTCGCCCTCGCCCTCGCCCTCGCCGGTAGGTCTCTTCCCTTTCTTTGACTTACTCGTCGCTTTCCCCTTCCCCTTCGGATCTACTTTAGACTTCCCCTTCCCCTTTTTCGATGTCGTTGCTTTCTCTCCTGACGTGCCTGTAATGGCCATCTCCGCTTCTCGCAGTGCCTTTGTACCGCCGCCGTCTGTGGTGGCCCCAAACATGGAGAGGAGGGTGTTCTGTTTGGTGATGCGCTTCGGGGGACAGAGTTCTTGTAGTTGTAGCGTCATTTGTACGAATGACGCGTAGTCGTTCCAAACGATGAATATAATCTGTGGTGAAATGATGCATAAACGAGTGTAGAAAGATGGTCTAGACGTACTCAATGCACCGCGGAGGTTCGGGAGGCCGGATAGATATCTGGATGACACAGGATCGCCCTCACCATTGCTGCACTGGCAGATCCTGGCGTCCAACATTTGCCGATGACAGGGACCATGTCAATCATCGGTTCCCACCAGCGACAGAACTGTGGATATACGGTGAGTATATGTATTGCACATTTCGACGAGTTGTAGAAATGCGTGAAAGAGCTCGTATGTGTGTATTGCACATTTCGACGACCTGTCGAAATGTGCGGAATAGCACGTGTATATATATTGCACATTTCGACGACATGTCGAAATGCGCGATAGGTAGCACGAACAAACAAGACGCACCTCTGCGATCGCCTTGGACACGACCTCCAATCGACCAACCATGTGGTTGTACACACTCCGCGACATGAATGGCATCATGCACAACGAAGCTTCCGGGTCACTACGGCCTTGAAACCAGCGCAAAATCTTGACCTTTGCAACACACCATTCCATCGATGCGAATGCTTGACGTTCTTGCTCGTCGATAGGTGCGTCCATGCTCCCGATCACCACGATGACACTCGGTAGCTTCGCAATAACTTCGTCCATGTAGTTCAACACGGCCTTCCTCCAGCGGTGAGATCGATGATCCCCGAACAACAGGTGAGCGGGCGACGCTGGTCCCATGTGACGCAGGAACGCCTCGTCCATGCACTCTCGGATGACGTACATCGCGCCGTGCGCCCCTTTCATCGAATCCGAGGCAACGGTGATGTCCATGTATAGCTCTCAAAGCTTGAGTCTCGCCTCCTCAGCCTTCCGCTTATTCATTCCTCTCGAGAGCTCAATCAGTGCGTCCACATCCTTTTCGTCTATCGGCACATCGTTGAAACATTGGCAGGCATACTTCTCCATTTGCGCGACCGAGTAGCAGAGTATCTACAACAACTTGGCGGTGAGTAGGGTTCTCAGTAGTGTGCAATCTCGATACTTACACCACCCAAAGGACCCATCATCGTACCGTGGAAGCGTTGCATCTTCATGTTCCGTCGGCCATCGAACATATGGATCCCCATCGATTCCGTACGGTCCATGAATTCCCATACATAATCCTGCGCGAGGAGTTCCGCCCACTTGCGTGGGTTGCCACGCACGCCTTCTATCTCCTCCACGTCACGGTATGTCTTCCCGCTCGCCTTCATCGTTCGAAACATGTGCATGATGCCCTCTTCCGCAGTTTGTCGGTACACGTGTTCACTCTCGTTCTGTGACAGGTGGAGCGCAACGTCCTTTGGGATTTTATCTGCGCCATCGCCTGGTGAGTTCTATTCTGTCAGCGCTCCAGTTGGAAACTCACCTCCGTCGTACAGGATGACCAGCCATTGGCCCCCTAGTGCGAGGGTTTCCTCAAGCGTATCTCTTTGCGGCTTGTGCGTCTGGTTCTCCTCCGCGATGTCAGTCTTCGATGTCTCCTCGCTATCCTGCTTCTCAAGGTGCGTTCGTTGCCTCATCATGTCCGTGTGTTTCCTCTGTAACATCTTTGTCCACTCTTCTACCGCGTGCAGTCGGTGCTGACCTCCTCCTGCGACGAGCTTCTTCTTTCCGATCGCGTGGTCCTCCAACTCCAACATCGGTAACGCCTCGACCGGGTTGCCTCCAGGTATGTAGTTCTTCTTGTAGCTTTTCTCTTTGATATCCGTCTTCTTCACTATCAAGGGGATCGCTTTCATCAACGCGAATCGGTCCGTTCCTTTCGTTAAGAACGACTGGACGAGTTGCTTCACGTGTACCATTTGCAAAGGTCGGTCGTTCCACGTTCCGAATCTAAACTCGTCCTTCTGTTTCACTAAATCCACCCGCGCATAACCGAAGATCCTGTCGCGCGCTTTCCCCTCCAGACTTTGTCTCTCGAGCACCGCTGCTTCCACCTGGCCGTTTCCTTCACCGCTCGGCCGCTCGTCAAGGAGCAGCGTCTCGCCGACCTTGGTTGTCTAGATATGTGGTAAGTTCCATCGTCCATGCGCTCCATGTTACTCACCTTCGTTTTTGCACTGCTCTGCTTGTATATCAGACATGTCGCTTCCTGCTCGCAACTGGCGACTCACCTTTCCTACCCCTTTTGCTGTCGTCTTGTCTTTGTTTTTCTTCGGCGGCATGTTGACTGTAGGTGGTGTCTCTGTGGTCCGTGTGCGCTGGAGACAGACTTATCTTGATATCCCAACACTGCCCCGTCAGATTTCGGTGCCTTTGGATCGCTCGTTTGACGTGGCATTTTATATCGGTATCCATACATCAATACGGTGGTCCGTCACTCCGCCTTATCGCAAGGTGATTCTTTTCTATTCACAGACACATCGTTCATTTCCGTCCACCTTAGGCATATCGACTCCGCAGATTTTGTCGTGCTGGACAGAACGTTCGGGTTCGCTATCGTGATCATAGCCACATGTTTTTACACGCTATTTGCTGTAGCATTCCCTACGCGTCGCCGATTTACTGTAAGTACCTCAGGTCATACTTAAGCGTCGGCGTGTGTCACTCATTATTTCCGAGATCATTATCCTTATATGCATGATACCGCATGTCTAAAATGTATAACAGTGGTTAGACTATGTTCACGTACATTGACAGTACTTTTAGACACCCCATTGATCTCTTATATTCGTGGAATTATACAGTCAAGTTACCCTATTTCATAGCTATGTATCCCGTTGACTTCAAAGGTAGGTACATGGTCTATCGCTCACCTCTTTGCCTGTCCAGAGTATCCCCATCTTCGTTGAATTCTACTGTCAAGTTACCACATTTCATAGCTACCTACCCCATTGACTTCAAAGGTAGGTACACGTTCGATCGCTCACCTCTTTGCCTCTCCTGAGTATCCCCATCTTCGTCGAATTCTACTGTCAAGCTACCCTATTTCATAGTATACACCGCTCACAGGACCAAGCTACATGTAGTTACTTTTGACATTGTATATCTATTGCACATTTGGACACTGTGTCCAAATGCGCGATATAAGATTCTACCTGGAACTCGTGCTCTCAGAGTGACCATACCTATCGCACATTTCAACAACCTGTCGAAATGCGCGGTACATGTGTTGAAAATCATGCCATAACCCTGCCATAACCCTGATTGATTTACAAAAAGCAGGTAGTATCAACGAATTCTTGCGTTCGCGTCCTACCGTGACCGCCTTCCACATCCCCACCAACGACAAGCTCTGGGATGTCCGGCGTCTTATGATGGCCAGTATTTCATAAATCTCGTGTTCGGGCCTCGTATCGACACCCGGCAAGTCCGAGAGAAATCGCCATGTGTCTTTCATATAGACAAGTCTGATCACGGTCCTTTCTTCAACTCATCCTGACTACTTGGCTGATCCGTGTCGTGGTTGCTGGGGGGTTCTGGTTCTCCGCACGACTGAGAACTGCTATCCACGTCCTCTGTTGGGATCCAAATCACGGGCGAGGTCCGAGTGCACAGGCTGACGAGTGAACGGTTCTGCGTTGGCGGCCTTGGACCGTAGGCGTAACCCAACCCAGCTAACCCAGGCACCTCGTACTTGTAGAGTGGGATGTTCTGATCCTGGATCCCTAGTTTCTCCCGGACGCGAACGTCGACCTCTGGTGCAAGGTTCGCAGGTCGGACCGACACGTCATGACCCCGTTGCTCGGGAGAGAGATGGTTGAACCGCCACAAAAATTCGGCCATCAATCTCGGGTTCGTGCTGACTGTAGAGCGGGAGTAGTGACTCTACTAGTGAGGATGTAGCAGGTATACTCACACATCCATAGCACCGCCTTTACGAGATGCACTATCTTTGCAGTCGTTCTATCACACGGGGTTCCGGCCTCTGACATTCCCGGGTCAGCGACAGGAAGTTATCATGATCTGCGCCCATGGTATTGACCATTTGACAGGTAGATACGCACATCCACAGTGTCAAGTACAAGCGGCCAGCCTTGCGCGTAGAAGTCCCTGATCTGGACTTGGAATTCACCGATGGTTTTTACATCGGGAGTGGTATGTCTTTCCAGATTTCGACTCGCCAAAAATATTGTAGAGTCGCGGCTAGCCTCCGGAGTTCCATAGTAATATTGATGCCATCCGGACTGAACCGCCGTATTTGCACCCGGATCCACATGCACATACTTCCTCTATGCTCGAATTACAACCTGGAGTCCCAGGTGTACGATGGCGGATTCATTATTTAGTACTGGGAGCAAGCCCAGGCCTTTCTTTCCCTGTGAGTTCAAACGTTCACCTTGGATAACCCAGCTTGCCAAGACTCAAAAGTACTGGTCATACTACCTGCCTCGTGTGAACGTTTCACCTAATAATCCTCCACCACAACGCTCACTCTCTCTTCCGCCACCACCATGGTTCAGTCATACGTTACGCTCTCGGACAAGGGCGAAGAGTGGTCAAGTTCTAACGGGATCACACAGGGAGAGGGGGACAAAAAACGTGGCAAGGAGAGTAGGAAAGGCAATAAAGGCGACAAGGAGAAGAAATCCAAGGGTAAAAGGCATACACGTCTTGCCTCTTTCACGTTTGGCCATTGATGCCATCGCATCATAGATTTTCTGAAGCCGATTCGCCTGTCGAGAAGGTGTTCATTTCTGCAGGTCGCACAATTGCACGCTGCATTGACCTGTGGTGTGACGTCGAGAAGGTCATCACCATCGCTAAGATGATAGAACAAGACGAAGACAGTAAGGCTGGCAAGCTCAAAGAGGACAAGACTATCAAGCAGGTTCGTGATGACCGATTGAAAGAATAGTAAGTCGCATCGTGGTCCTATTTCGGTATGGACAACTAAAATTTACAACAGCGATGAAGAAGCGCGCCATTATTACCTGACAACCTATCGCAAAATTCTCCAGATTACACCTGGACTGGCACCTCTCATTGCTGACCCCAAGCGCTCCACTGAACTGGTTAATATTACGCGTAAGGTGAGTTCCTCCGCAGCATAATACGTCTTTGATGTGGTTGACCTGGCCAACAGATGGTCGATATCATCAACAACACGAGATCAATTGACACGACCAAGCTGAAGAGTTACATTGCGCAGTATGCGGCGCCAGAACCGAACAAGGCCGCTCTCGACCCGCCGATCGTCAACATCAACGGTCGGGACCAGTTGGGTTTGAAACACCCGGTCCTCGCGCGTTTTATATGCCCCATGGAAGCACTCGCAGCCTTTGATGAGAACCCTGACAAGTGAGTAGTTTGACGAATCACTCAGGCTACTATATATCCACTTCTAGGACGCTCGAGTTGCTCCAGCACGGCAAGATCCCTATGAGGGCCGAGAATTTCCCCTCAGTGTTCTGGAGCGGGGACAAATATCCCGGCGATAGCTATGATCCGGAGGACATGTGTAAGGGGCTCTTCCGAGGTTACATGCTCGTCAGGGTACGTTTTGTATCCGTACCATTGATATCAGATTCTGACTCGAAGTAGATTGCACGCCACATCTTTTTAGGGCCGACCTCGGCGCTTAACGCGGCCTTGAAGAAGGGCACAAAGTCGTGCAATGCTTTTCTGCATGACATGACTACTGTAGAACCAGAACACATTGCATATGTTTGCGTCCAGGTGAGTTCACTGGCAGATTTCTTTTCACACTCAATCTAGAGCGTTTCTCTCGTCTCTCAGACACGTTTTGCAATCTCGTCCATGCCTTGTTGGAGCGAGCAGGACGGGCAGTTCAGCTTCCGTGAGCTCTACAGACTAGTGGTGTATTTCATCGAGAATGCAGTGGACGTTGGATGGAAGGAGGAGCTCCTACAGTGGTGGAATCTGTGGGTCGCTTACATTTCGCGGCGTTTTACTTTTTAAAAAAACACCCGTTTCATAGGCAAATGTTCGGAAACAAGAGAGGGCGTGGATTCGAAGGGAGAGCGAAGAGCAATTGCAATTCTGCATCCTCTTCCAGTCCCGGGGGAGTGGGCATGCTGGGGAGGATGCGGGCGCAAATGGAAGCTCGTATGGCTGCAAAACGACTCACAACCGGCGATCCATCAACTAGACCTGAGTCATCTGATACTGACCTTGCCTCGTCTCAGGATAGACAGGCTCCGCCTCCACCTTTTTCATCGGACCAAGGGGGAGCACGTTCACTTCCATTACCTTGCCATGAATTTCTCCTTACTCAGTCAGCTCGTTCTCCAGTGCAGATCGTGCCTTGTCGTCCCCCCCAACAAATTCGTAGTTCACCAATGGCCAAGGGCACAAAGCGTGCCGCGGACGAGCTCGATAATGAAGGGGACTCGGAGGCTGAAGCTTCCAGGAAAAGGAAGGTGTAGACTTCCTTCTTTGTTTTTTGCACTTATGTTGCACTTGACACGTAGACTTCTGTCGCTTCGACCGCGGTCTTTTTCTACCGATTGCATCTCATTTTTTGTTCCTTGATCAGCGTATGTAATGTAGGGCTACTGATCAGACCGCGAATGGATCCATTAGACCATTGACGTGTGCTATTCCGTGCCTGCCGTGTGTAGTATTTCGTACCCTAGATGGCTCTAGGATGGATTATATGACCTTACATGGTTGTATAACTTAGAGTTTGTTGGAGTTCGTTGATATGGCGATTCGATCAAATACTCGCAGAACCAGAGACGGGGAACCAAGCACGCGCCACTGGTGACTTAAACTCGCGTGGCCACCGGAGAACCTTTTGTGAATTCTCAGAAGTGCGACTCACGGACGTGCTGACGAGTCACGACGGGGTTCTCAGAGAGCAGACGCGATCAAGATCACGATTACACGCGTACGTACATCGAGCGTACGAGTGGCTGCTCGGAGACGAGGAGGTCCGTTGATTTGTTCATCCCCGAACATGACGTACGATAGGTGCGTCGTCAACGCTTTTTTTGATCCTTTTTTGCGATTTCGGTACCCGGAACGGCGGCGAGGATGGCACGTGACGCGGGTGACAGACTCGAATGTCGCCGTCGGGAATTCAGCGCCTGTCCATGTCGATATTTCCCCGGCGTTGGAAGAGTGCGAGAGTCGGATACGAACGACCGTAAATGCGCATGTTCCAAAATTTGCAACAACAATAGCGCTGCGACATGAGCTAGTCAGCCCTAGTAATTATAGTAGTCAGCAATGTATCAATCGGATCTCCGACACTGGCAGACTCCTTCGAAACCTCTCTAGCATGTCTCTTCAGACTGGGCGTTTACATCAACACATTCCCCCCACATTCAATGTTCAAGCTGTTCGTGCCATTTATAAAGGGGTCCAGTGGATCAAGGCCCAAGAATGTCAGCGCAACTCGAGTTTGGACATAGCCCCGCGGTCGCCTCCGCCACTGGCAGTTGAGAACCAGTCGACCGACGCCGACACCGACATCACCCCCTCGGCTGGCGATGGCACTATTAGACTTGCCCTTCAAACCGCTGGCTGTGATGCCCTCTACTCAAAGGACGAAATTGACGAAGGCATGTCCGATTCAGGATATCACCCTTTCGTACTGAATATCCACGCCATTAAAAGCAAAGTGCGAAGAGGTTATCAACTCAGTTCGAAACATCCATAACGCTGGATCACGCAAGGTGAAATTTTCCGACTCGATATTTATCAGCACGGGTACCTAGGAAGCCAGACTTACATAGGCATAAATATCTGGGAACACGAACGTATCGCGCAAAGGCTGGACCAACCAAAGAAGGGTGAACCGTCGTATAAGGCGAGGTGATTTTTGGATTTTCATCTCATACTTCTAGTCCTGTGACGCTGCCATTTTGTCTAGGCTTACTTACTACCCAAGCGACCAACTTTTAATCGCCATCATGCCTCACGAAGTCCACGAAACACCAATCAGCTATCTCGTCGAACAACTGCAGTGGGCATTTCGGGGCATGCCATTTGGCGAAGGTAGTGGCGTCGTAAACATCCGAGCCTTTACAAACACCAAGATAGTCGGCGACACGATCAGCAGCATTCCAGACATCCTCGTGCGCATGAAGTACACGCCCGCCATTCCTGATTTGGTGGCACTTCGCCATTGCTTTCTCCTTGAATGTGCATTCACGCAGAGCAATGCAGACGTCACGCGGAAGCTCAGGGCATATATTGCAGATTTCCCTGACATCATTGCAGTCTCCAAGATTCTAATCAAAGAATCTTCATACGGAACTCCGAGTGATAGCTCGGGTGTAGCGCGGGAGTACGAGAGCGGTTCTGTCCAGCCTGTCACAGTCAACGAATGGGTGTCCCGCAGCAAAAATAACACCAAGATGCGCCCGGTAACCCACTGTGGGTACACTTTCATCAACATCACCGCAGTCGAGGTGTACGTTTGGGTCCGAACTGCCAATGACCCCATCGACGTGGCGAAGTTCGAGTCTGATACGCAGACATTTGCCCGCGGGGTAAGTGTTTTTTTTTTTTTCGCGCAGTTAGACCATACTTCCTTTCAGACACTCTACCCGTCTATCGACATGACGAGAGTTGATGAGAAGATGGGTCTGGTGATGACGAAGATGCGAGACTTAGGTGCCTCGTACGTCGAAGCTGTTCGCAACTATACCCCACCTGCTGAGTCCGAGTCCGACTCTGCCTCGAGCATGTCTGCACCTGAATCAGACCTCGAGTCTGAAGTGGACTCTGAGTTGGGCTGCCACATTTACAGTGAGTTCCAGCTCGTTTGACTAACAGAACAGTCTCTGAAATTGGATCAGCGGATGAAGAACTGGCCAGAATTCGGGAATGGTCGCCACAGCCGTCGCTCTTCAATTGGAGGGAAGTCCGTTCCGCCTTGGGTTTTGCGGCGCGGCTTACTGCATTCGAGCGCTACAATGACTGGTACCGAAACTTTCTGAAGCGACGCGGGCCCCCCGAGTCTCGGCCCAATGCAGGTTCATCCAAGCGCCGCCGTCGATGACAGTACACCTCTGCACAATTGTTTACATTATATTTTTTTTGACAACCCGTAGTATCACGTAGCGACTTATGAAATAGATGCAGTGACCTCGAGTGGCGTGCAGCCCTTTCAGTTGGGAGTGCGAACACTCGGATCCGAGGCATTTGTAGCGACTCAAGTAGGTGCTATGGTTTCCGATCTGAACCAATTGTCGCCGAATGCAGCCAGTGCTATATCTGTATATTCGTGTTTGATCGTCGAGCTCATACTTCTGACTCACTCTGGTCACTACGTTCAGTATTTACTGACCACCGCGGAGGCGGCCTTGGTTGATCTTCTTGCATCTGGCTTATTGCGATGCGCGCCTGACCAGACAAATCCGACACGAGACCTACGTGCGACCATCAATGCTCTTTGTCTTTGTCTTCTCCCTAATGCAGTCGGGTTCACTGATGCGTTCTCCTTCCCTGACTGGTCACTGGATAGGTTTGTTTTGGGTCCACGTCACGGTGATAGGATGGATCGCTTATTCTTCCCTGTACCCAGCACGCTTGGTGTGTCCAATACACCAGCTAGATGGATATAGACATGTACTCCGTTCATGCTACGTTGCGCGCGGGACTCCCCTCCACGGACGGGTTGATCGTGTTCCCTTGGCCCTTTCGAAGCCGGAGCGAAGGAACTCCCTCTGCTGCATCTGAAGTTCTGAAGGTACCCGTACCCTGCCGCGCATCATCCCCTTGCAAATTGTTGTCCGCGCATGGCTGACTGAGTATACCTGGGTGAGTCCCAGGACGACTGTGAGAGAACGAGCGATACAACTCTGATGCCATCGCCAGCGGTGCTAAGCCTCGGATGTGCCTTTCCTTCCGAATTCCGATTCCTGCCCATCAACGACTAGGAACTCCAAGTGCACTGCTAGCTCAAGCGCTTGATGCCCTCAAGGTGGACCTTTCTGTCGCCCTCTCTACATGCGTAATGGTTCTAAGCCCTCGGAAGGGCTTCAGTTGTGCTTAACACCGAGGTGTTCGCCGTTTCTGATACAAACGCACAAGGTCAACCTGCAGTACGTTCAACAGCTCATCCCCCCACGTCAATCAGCTTCAAACCTCCTGATCTCCCTACCTTGGCTGCACAGATCATACTGCCACAGCTGATCGAATCACGCCAGATTGATTTGACTCCATCAGTATTAGGTACGCGGACGCATCTACGAGGAACTTTGGAAACAGGCTCAGCTCGAGCCCATCAATCGGACGGATACGAGTCCTGGGTAGTGAGTCTCAGGATTGTTGTTTGGTGGCGTTTGCTGAGCCGGCTTTGGGAGCACGAGGATCGCATCATGATTCTATGCAACAGCGGTCGATGTAGGGCGATTGCAGACGTCTTGTGATGTAAGAACAGCGGCTGAAATCAAGACCGTGCTTCTTCGCTAGACCTGGTTTCGGGGGGTGAGTTGGAATTGTGCCATTTGAATTCGTAGTGAATGTCATGGCTCCAATCTCGTCATTTGATCCCCTTGGCCACTTTCTCTCGAATGTTCATTACCGTGACCGTCTAGCTAATCGCGAAAGTTCCGTCTTACGTAGCATATTTCATTTGACAAGTAACCCCGGAATCCGCCAGGATACTGATATCCCAGGACGTGAATTCTTCCTCAACATTCTAGATCGCTGTAGCCATCGATGGCATCATGGAAGGGTGCGTCTTACTCCAAGATCTAGTTCGATCGCAAATCCCTCCGCTCCGGGCGGAGTTCGTTCGTTCCCATACGGTCACGTTTGCACGTGTGCCTCCTAAGTGCCCATCAGGCGCATTAAAGAAAACCCATTCATTATCAAGTCGTTTGACCAGCTTCATGATCGGCGCTTCACACGTATGGCCAACCCACAACCAAAACCGCCACACTCGGCTTGTCGTATGTCCATGCCCTGGCATGGCTGAGATCTGAGAGATGAGGCACACAGATCTCTGAATCTAGCCATCTGGTATAACACGGTCAAGCGATGACGTGTTCCATCACATACTACCTAGCAAGTAACCCGAGTCCGACGCGCCGCATCGTGCGGTTGACTATACCACCCGCTCCAGCTGCTCCACCGCAAATAACTAGTACTAGTGAACTTTGTACATCTGCACGATCACCTCACTCGCTGGCACATTTGCAGACTTTCTAACTGAGTAATGAATCTCAGCTTCGAGTTCCTTCGAATTGAAATCGCTCGTTTTACAATAATAAACATGCCAGAGACGACCATACCTAAACGGAGAAAAAGGCGTATTAGCAAATAAAAATGCAAAGTGAAACGGAGTACACACCTTCCTCGGCCAAAATCGGGTCCTTGAGCAAAAAGAGAGTTTGCATACAATGCGTTGGCTGCCTTGTCGATCCCGTGCTAAAATTAATCAGGCCCGAGCTCAGACTGGCCCTGGGCTTGTTGGGGCGTGGTTTTCCTGCGATCGGCCAGACCTCGGCGAGGGTGACATCACCGTCTTTGATGATCCGCACCGGGACGTCTGGTGAGAGATGTTCACCGGTAGTCGTAAAGAACATGTCCGAGTCGGGGTACAGCACGAGCGCGTGGATTTTTGTGCGCATGGTCAAGGTCGGAGTGAGTGAAAACGGGGATGTAAACTCAAGTTGGCGGGACGTGATGGTTTGGAGGTGTAGATCCTGGGGAATGGAGTAAGCGCACGGAAGAAAAGGGAAGCAAAAGATGCTTGCTTTGAGTAGATATGGCTCGTTGACCACCGATTCCGAACTAACGACCCTGATTGCAGTCGCGATCCATTAATCACGAGAAGATATATGATCGATGAGAGGCACACCATATATATATCGTCCCAGAAGTCCACTCTGTCCTTCACTATTTCGTTGCCCTCGCACAACGCCAACATCACCCTGCACTGACTTGGTGCCATGACACCTCCATTTGGACGGAGGAATGTATCACGTGCACGAAGAACAGCAGTGCGTAGCCCATCCATTCGGACATGATGATGCCGACATGGTCAACGCCATTGGGTAGACGGATTTCTTCTATTTTTCCACGTATCACACTGAAGTTACCAGTGACGTCAAGGATGACACGATGAAGGGAGCTCGACACAAAGAACCTATGTAACCGTCGTCCCGGGGAGCCTCGCTGGTAGATGGATCAGGATCACTTATGATCTCCGCTGGTTTTGTTGAGGCGGTTGACAAGAGGGTGTTCTCGGTTAGGAACGTGGACTACTGTCGGCTGTTTACTCGAATGAAACGAGACTCAGGGACACACCCTTCGCTTCACCTAGATCGGATTTATGAGAAAATGTGGGAGCGAGCGCATTGAACTAGCAGGTAGACCCACCCGCTTGTCACCTCGTTTCCCGCGTACGATCTATGTCACTTGATCTGCTCGTCACTTTGCTCGTTATCCATACCTTGAGGTTGTCTGCAGATGTGTATGATTGTCAGATTGTCCTTGTTCTTGTTTCCTGAAATATCGCGGGATTAAAAACGACCCGAGCATTACTTGCCCTCGATCGAATGTACCTGCTTCTGAGGGGACATAAAAGGTTGATCCGTCATTTGTTGCTGCTGTGCGAGAGCCGATATTGAGGGACCTTGGCCGTACGATGGCAAAGGTGGACGCAGACCAAGTCCTAACCGGTTTGGAGCAGGTTGTATGTTTGACTTGAATTATGACGTGGTATTTTTTTTCTAGTGTCTGCGTCGATTCTGAACCACGATAAACGAAGAGCAGAAGGCTGCAAAGATCAAGCTCACAATTGCAGATACGGTTCAACGTAGTGTTGCAAGAATACTGAGAAGAGGCGGACATGGATGGTGGCGGTCGAGCTCAAGTCAGGAGACCAACTCGATATCGGTCCCTTGCTATGGACGTCTTGAAACCCTGGATGGACAGACTGAGAGCAGCGGAGACGTCGTCGATCACCGGCTGCAGAGCGTCACCTTCCTCGACGGGACGGTAAAGGGCTGGCCCGGCCAAGAACTTGAACTTCTTCTCGCGGAACGCGATGTCGATGTTCTCGAGTTGGAGCCCGTTGAGGTAGTCACGGGTTCCTTTGGCTACATCGTGCGCATCGGTAGCGGTGAGAGAATCGGGCAACACACCGATCCAGACAGTAGGGTTGCTGACAAAACGATTGCCGTCCTCGACAGGCGTGATGGCTACGATTTTGTCGAATTCGCTGACGTCGAATATCTCCTCCTCCTCCTCCTCCTTGTCGTCGTCGATCACCTGGTCTGGCCTCAGGTTGAGCCACGTGAATCGAACAAAGTCGGCAGCGGAGGTTTTGACGTCCTTTTCGTTGAGTAAACCGACAATCTTGGGACGAACGTTAGTCAAGAAATTGCTGCGTAGCGAGAAGGCCACGCACATGCTTGCGAACTACGTCCCACAAAATACCCTCACCGACCTTATCACCGAACTTACGATCGTCTTGGACCGGAATGAGTCTCATACGACGCGTGTACGCCTCGGGGCCAGAGGGTGCGTCGAACTTGTCCTTAGAGTCTCTCCAGATGAGCTTGGGCCCGCGAGTTTTCGGACCACGGATACCAGCATAGTAAAGAAGCCGCTCGAGCCTTGAAGGTTCGTGGGGGTCGACGTTCGTTGCGCTGGTTGCACAACTAGACGGAAGGTCAAGAAGTGGCAGTAGCGATCAACGGATCTTTATAGATTGTCATCGTCCCACCAGAAATCCATTTCCCTATCTAACTAGTGTTCAGTAAGACTGGAATCTTCTCGGGGAAGATGTATCCTACCCCCAGACGACACACATGGCCTTTCCGTAACAGAAAACACACTGAAGGAACCTGAGAATAGCTCGTGCTCAGGCATGTTCTGTGTGTTCCAAGGGACGTTCGCACTCACCGACACCAAACGCGCCAACCTTCTGCAGGTCTGGATTTCCCGAAGCTGAGTGGCGGATCCGTTATGAGACCAAAGTTATGGGAAGCAAGGGTGAGTTCAAACTAATTATTGGAAGTCGCTCCCAATCTTGCGGTGTGAATGGTTTCCCATGATTTCTGAAAGTCCATTGTTTGACCTTAATCAAGTATCAGCGGAAAGACAATGAAATGATAGATGGTTCGTACGTCGATTGCCTCTAACTCAGGTAGTATAGAAGTATTAGTGTTCTTCGTTGCTTTAGAATCTCGGCCTGAGAACGCAGCGGTCTCGAAATGGATTTCGGCGGTGTCACATCCAGCATCGTCTGAGTTCTGAAGCAGTTCGCGGAATACTGACAAATCAACTATATGAGAACGAGGGACGCTCGCACAGGATATTCCCCTACCAATGAACTTTGAGGGATAACGGGCAAGAATTTTCTCGACCAATGCACGAGTATTATTGGTCACTTGTGCACACCCAAGTTGTTGCGCCTGGTGGTTGATAGTCACGAAGAACAAGCAACTGGGGAGATTGACGTACCATAAAAGATCCACGCTTTTGTCGAGAGGATCCTTGTTGACGACCCAGAGAAGTTAGAGCGTCAAGCGCGCGTAGCTGGTCCCGAAAAGTAGAAGAGGTTGTTAATAAAACAGCACTAGTGAGTATGTAGGGCGTACTACTCTTGAACTTGTAGTTGGCAAAAGTCAAAGTCGTATTACATAAGCCACGAGACTCTACATCCGGCCCATAGTACACGTCCACCCCTGGCCAGATCACCCCTAGATGCGCCATTCTTCCTTGACAAAGCATTCCGTCAACTGCCTGCGCATGCAAAAACGTTGCCTGGTCAATGTAAAGGGAGCGCAAGCTGGGAACTTTCCTTATGTCGCACAAAGGACTCAGCAGATGGCGGTGATCGCACGGGTCAAAAGCGTACGTGCTGATGGGATGTGTGCATTGTCACAATTTTTGTTTGTCTACAGTGTCGGATACTCTGCTAAGGTTGGCGGCAAGCCCGACGAGGTTACCGGGAGGTTGATTGTGTGCCCAAAATGTCTCTGCAATCACAAACCCAATGATGCAGGGCCAACCCAAGCTCAGTGACCCTCACAGCGACGGGCACACATGCTCTGCAATCATCACCGCATTATACCACCACTTGCAGGCACTCGCTATATGGCACCGGCCGCGTCGTGATCGACCCAGGGTCGCGTATCTGGTTGGCTTCAGTGGAGAAGGAAAGCCAAGAGACTCATGGTGATCCTGTCAACTCGGAATCTTTGTGGAGCTGGAATCATGTGACCGATCCGTCAGCAAGGGACAAGGAAGACAGGATGCTTGAGATTAGCATCAAGAGGTGCATGCGTTCTGTGTTCCACTGGTGAGCGTTATTATACTAAATTCCGTGCTCTTTAATCTGATTTAAGTGTATGGTAAGTCATTGCTTACAGACCCCAAATCATGCAAAGTCATCCTCATTGAACATCCTTTACTTCCGCTCTACATCAAGGACACATTTGCCAAAGATTTGCTTGGAAACCTGCAGGTATGTTAGATTGTCTTATATCCAGGTCGCTTATTCACTTAAACATGGGCAAGGTTCCTTCGGTGTCATTTGCCTCGAGCCATTTGCTTTCACTCCTCTGTGTCGGTCGCATAACGGGTCTTGTCATCGATTGTGGTCATCTCGAATCTACAACTCTTCCCGTTCGTAACGTCTCTCTGACGATCTCTTCCGACTAATGACAAGGAACGCAGATATTCGCTGCCTGACCAATGTTTCCTCACATTCGAACCACACCGTTAGCTGGTTCGCGGCTCACATCCCACCTCCGTGCACTGCTTCTCTTCTTTGGGACATACATACTACCTCCAGCGAATCTCAGCAGCATGAACACTCCCCTATCAAGTAGAACCACCCACGTGCCACTAGAGATTCTGACGGACACGCTCGTCGAAGACATCAAAACCCGCTGTTGCTTCGTAAGCACCCCACTCGAGATAAAATGCGTGCTTCGTCTCGTGCGCCTGCCTCAGAATTGGATCTCCCTCCCTCCAGCGACACTGCCATGTCGGAATCAGAATTTTCACATGCATTGGAGGTGCCTCAGCTCGTCACAGCACGCTTCGTCTGAGTTCGAGGTGATCTCACTTCCTCAACAATCCGAGTCAGGCGGCAGAGAGGGCCGTCTCCAGATGCTTGCTAATATATACATGAGGCACTCGACCGCGACAGATATCCGCCTGCGCCACCAGCATCACAACAATCAGGTACAGGCAGAGGGGCTCTGGTCATCCCGGTTGGATCAGAGAGCGTGCAGCCGAAGTCTTGTTCGAAGGTGGCGACGTCGATGAAGGCAGCGTCACCGAAGTCCTCCTTGAAACGCTTCTCAAGGTCATTTCCCCCGCCTCGCCTGCCTTGCATGCGCGAGGTACCTTTCTCACTTGCGGCTCTTGTGTTCCCGAGCTAATGATAGTCTGGACAGGGCCATTTTACTTTCTTGATGCTATTCTCGGTGAGACAGGTAGGGAGACTGATCCGATGGATGTTAATTATTGTGCGGATTCTGATCTGCTTCCACTTCGATCAGTAGGACACATATTCCATTTTGAAACCAAACAGGTCTCATGACATTCGTCCAAAATGCCTATGTTAGTGCTGTTAGGTTGGCGTGGGTGAAGAGCATATATGCATGTTTGAGGAGAACTTTTGCGTCGAATCCACATACAAACGTAGTCGATTAATCTTTGATATTGGAAAGACATCCCATACAGGCTCCTCACTCCGGCATAACTCGTGCCATAAAACTACAGCTTGAGAGTACTCTGCAATCGCTTCGTTGTATGTATGGGCGTCAAAGGCTGTGTCGCCCAAGTGTTCCGCCGCCTCAGCCCGCTGCCTCATAGATGCGCTTTGTCGCCAGACTACAGCCACCATTGGAGTTGCCTCGTCCCCATACGTTCATGTTTCAATGGTAGTCTCCCTAAATGAGGTCATCGGCACAGTGGCAGCACGAACGTTGTTGCATGCATCCCAGCGTTCATGCCTGCGCGGTATAGAAGATCAATAGCCATATGATACAATAGCGATACCGCGGTGAATAACCACCAAGCCCTTTGTATGCATGCTACCACGTCTGATGTTTATGCGCACCCAGAATAGAACATAAAAATAGATGATAGGAAAATCAAGGAAAGCACGGCCACACGAAAGAAAAGCACGTTACCACACGATTTAAAATCAACTCTCGACTAATAGCAGCCCGATCATGACACTTACGATCGTGATGGGCGGTGTGGGGACGAGGTACGACCAGAAGACGGTTCGGGAGGAGACGCTCAAAGGGGGAGAATGCGGTTGCGTGTGTGGTGTCTGCGGGTGCACTTGCGCCAGTGGTGGTAGTGCCCGTCGGCGACTTCTTGGCGCGTTGGGAAATCTGTAGGAGGTGGTGAACAAAGTAGTGCCTAACAGAATTGGAGCGTACCTGAGCGAGCGTCAACGCAGGCGGACTCGAGACCAACAACATGCTCGACACGATAAACACCGGGCTGTGAAAGGGAAGGAACGAATGCTCGGCATGTTATCGAAGCGGAAACTAAAAATGAGAAGGTACTCTTCAAACACCTCCCCACCCCACCCCAGACGGCTGACGAGAACGATCATCGGGGTAATGATGAGTGGGGCGACGACCATCCGCGCGAGGAGGGTGATGACCACGGTGGGTGTTTCTCCTGGGAGATTGGTCGGCGCGGGCGCTAAGTGTGCTAAAGACGACGAGATAAGTAAGCGAACGACCAAACATGTGTCATCTGGACCCCAATTGAGAATGGGGACAGTGGTGAGGGATTGCATGATCGTGGCGGGAAGGGAATTTGAATTCATGAACATGGATGCAGCGGTGGCATAATTTCTCCACGGTGCTCAGATAACGCACGAGAAGGAGAGATCGGACGTACACTTGAGATCGTTTCAGACGGCACGCCCTAGCAAGGGAGTGTGCCACGACTCCAGATGGTCCCGTCACGACGACAAAGAAGATGGGGATGACCATAGCTGACGCAGTTTGGCTGGAGGTGATGGTGTCAGTAGAGATGCGGCGGAGGAACACAGACATGCCTGGGGTGAGAAAGAAGGCGACCTTTGAGAAGAGGAGAGACTCGGAGGGTGTAAAGATGTTGATGTGATTCAGGGCCTGTTTCCGTCTGAGCTGCGTCCACACAGAGGCATGGTCGAGCGTACCTTGGAAGTGGGCTTGTCGACGATGCCCTTGGCGGAGAGGGTAAAGCCGGCCAGACATAGGAGAAAGACCTCGAAAATGGACTGGCAAGGATGAGCAGAGACATTGGGTGTTAAGTAGAGTCTAGTTACCTGGAATACGATGAAAAGGATGTCCTCAGGGGCCGGGTTCGCCCGATGATCATGACCGCGTTCGACAAGTTGACATGGCTGCGACAGTATGATACGACGGCCCGTGTCGCATCCGATTCGTTTCATATCACAGTGCTACGTTTCGCCGCGTTTTCGTTCACAGTCTTCATTCATTTCATGCAACCGTTCGTTCTTGAAGCTTGATTCTGAGCCCGTCATCGATCCGTTCAATCGCTGCGCAGTGCGGATTGCCATACAGGCTGACAAAGCACCGAATCGCGAGCCACGTGATCACCGTATCTACACCAAATTGATGCCAGCCAGCAAGTCCAAACGACCTCCGCAAATCACCAGCAAAACGTCGTCGCGCTCCACTAACTCCACCTCGATGCCGCTGCATTCACAGAATCAGTCCATGGCGGGCGAAGCATCAAACTCACCGGCGAACGCCTCTTTGAAGACTGTCGCGTCATCGTCGTGAAAAAAGGGATATCTCAAGCGGATCGAATTATCGAGTTTGTCGGCGCATACATCCTCTACTCGAACATGAAAGGTGCGTGTATTTGGTTTCCTTGGCGGCCGTGTCATACATGGCGATTAGCCCAAGGAGTACCTAAAGAAAGAAGACAACGCCGCCGCCGCCGCCGCCGACACCACCACAACTCGTTTCATTGTCCGCCTCCTCAAATTTCTTCTCAAGGGATTCGTTGCAAAGGACAAGATCGTCCGTTACCGCTGTGTCCATTTACTCGCAGAGATGGTCGCCCACCTGGGTGAAATAGAGTCTGCCCCTCATCATGTCGCATTAAACCTCTGCTGACACCCTTTGACAGCGAGGACGTCTACCACATTCTCAAAGCCGCCCTCATGGAGTGCGTACACGACAAGGAAACCCACATTCGCGTACAAGCGGCCGTCGCGCTCTCCAAACTCTGCGGCTCAGAAGACCCTTCCGACGTCGAGGAGGGCGAGCAGGCCGCCATCGACGTCTTTCTCGATACCCTTAGCTGTGATCCTGCAGCGTACGTGTCCCCTTTGTTCGTCCCCTACCTCTGATACAACCAACAACAATAGCGAAGTCCGACGCGCGGCGCTCCTCAGCATGCCTGCCGCAAAACAGCCCCCCCCCTTGCATCCTCGCTCGGTCGCGCGACACTGACACCGTCATGCGTCGACTCGTCTACTCTGCTGTCCTCGAGAAAAACTGTATCACCCCGGATGGTTCTTCCATGGGTCCTCTCCATCCACGCGTGCTCGCCATTTCGCAAAGGGAGCTCATCATTCGGAATGGACTTGGAGACCGTGAACCTGCAGTACGCTCTGCCGCAGGGTCACTCCTCGGTGCCTGGGTCGAAGTCGTCAGGGGATCTACCAAGGCCGAGGAGGACGGTAGCGCAATGGATGACGTATTGGCCTTTCTTGGTTTATTTGACCTCAACGAGAATACGGTCGCCGAAGACGCCCTGTTGAGCATATTCGCTACGCGTGTTGATATATTCGACCAGCTCGAGCTCAAAGGTGCGTATATGCACCATCGTATGACTGACCTACTAATCCGACTTGCGCAAGACGCCTTTTGGGACACGTTGAACCCCGAAAAGGCATTTTTGGGGCGTGTGTACGTGGAACACTGCATTGCGACCAATGACCAAGCGAAATTGGAAGCATCCCTTCCGTCGTGACCCATCTCGCCTATCAGATAGAAGGTGTCTACAATAAATACCAAGAAGATGTCGACACCCTCTCGCAAGAACGTGCGTTACGCGAGCTGGATGCCAACGAACCGCCCGACCGTGACTTGGACGAACCTCTAATGCTCCTCTGAGTTGTGCGCGGTCTCACCGGCGGCGGATTCCGGATAGATGGGGGCATGGTTATGATCCCGTGTTACATGTAATTACTCGTTACTGTCAGATAGGCTAGCTTCGTGAAGGCAGATAGGGCATTCTTTGCCTATGCAGCATCCAGCACCCTCGCCGTCAACAGTATCGTCCTCGTTGGAACCATCAAATTCCAAATCCTCAGCAGCCTCTTTGTGTGTCAGCAGATCCTTCCGGTACTGCTTCCAGATAGATGGTAACCTATTGGAGGTGACAATCGCAAGACCAGTTTGCGAGAAATGGGGGTCGTGCTGATCGATGAGCCTGTCTTGAAGGCTTGTCCCATGGACACTCAAAGGCTGCCAAACCACCATGGTGTTGGCAGCAGGTTCGACGCAGATGCCATGGGAGCTAACGTAAAGCAGCCCACCTTTCGATGCCGGACCGATCCGGCCAGTTGTCCAAGATGCAGCATATTTGTGGGGCTGGTGCTCAAAATGGCCTGCCCTGCAATGCCAGTCAAAATCAGTAAAGAAAAAAGCCACTATCACGGACAAATTGAGGGTCATGTCGGGTGTCCATGCCGATTTAATGAGGCTGGGCACTACGACAGTATGCAGACCAATGTTCGGGTGCGCACATACGGCAGAGACAGCACAAATGGTACCTACCTAACAGCTGTTGGTGAGCATATCTGGAGTTCACGGACACATAACCGACCAATAATACGATCTGTAAATTCAAATTCTTCTCCGTAAAGGAACTACTACGACCCTCCAATCACACATGAAAACCACATAAAGTCGCCAGACCTTATTGATAATGTGTGTCAGTACCACATCGTTGTAGCCAGACTGAGCTTACGAGAACGGAGTATTGGGCAAGATCCTTTGTTATTCGCTTGAGCTCTGAAATGCCAGCACACGATTGCGTACCAGAGTGTCATACAGGTAGTTCTTCAGAACGGCCAATGCAGTAACATTGTTGAGCCAATACCGTAGGGTAGTTGGGTGGGCGGGCCGTAACAACCCGACGAGGCCATCAAGGGATAGGACTCTTTGGTATTGAAGTAGTCGCGCTCCTGTGGCGCCACGCCGGCCAAGACTGGTAAAAATGTGAAAGGTACATTCCTCGTGGGCGAGACGGCTAAGTCTGGACTTGTCAAGTGCAAAGGGTAAAACTGCGGCTGATTCAATGCGGCCACGATCGTTGAAGTGAAGTTCAAGGTAATAACCGTGACATGATGCATTTGGGTTTGAGACGGTCTTTGCGTTTCCAAATGCGCCCAGGAGGGTGTGGAGTGCCTTGACTTGACTCGCTACTTTTAGCTCCTTCTTGGAGTGGGAAGAAAGACGGAGGGCTTGGTCGAGTGGCTTACCTGGACACTGTCGTCTCCCAAATCCAATGGCAAACTCGCCGGGATCATCGTCTGTCAATGTGCCATCCGCTGTAGCAGTGTCAGTAGTCGTATTGCCACTGGCAACCGTCTGACTTACCATTTTGAGATGCGAATGGATGACCGAATGCATGTGGGTGAGTAACTGATGTGACCCCCGTCGGGGTCGGACTATATACCAGCTAACCGACGACGACTGATGGTGACGAATCAGTATTACGACAGGGGGGCCTCGGGGAAGCTACGAAGGAAGCCCGACTCTGATCGAGAACCCAGTGGGGTAAGGAGTGCTTAGTGGCGCGATCGGCCCAAATTTGAAATTTGACCAGGCTCGTGAACATCGTGATATCTTGTAGAACGCCCCGAGTCTCGTGTTGCTGTGGTTTCGTTCCATGATTGTTCGCTTGCGCCATAATCAGTTTTATCACGTGATCGCTTTGTTTCGCATCGAGGGCGTCAATGCTCCAAGTTCAACGTTCAACGTCAACGCTCAACCCGGAATTCTCCAAACGTTTCTCTCACAGTCACACGACTATGCCCACCCGGCCGTCAGATCTCCTGTCCTTGGACCGCGAAGGTACACAGTACACCCCTGTTTGTGTCGCCCCCTGCAGTCCCGTATTTTGCTACTAACATCTTCCACTTAGTCTCACGAGACTCTCGAGCGTTATGCGTCACGTTGTCCCATCACTCAACTTCCAGACCGCTACCGTGTCACTGTGGCTAACCCAAACCCTCCATTGGTCCACTTTGCCTTTCCTGTCGCTACCTTTAAACTCTACAAATATGCGTACAAGCACAATTTGCTCAGGCCCCTCGCCAACTTTCCCAAAGTGGTTTCTCCTGCGTCGGCGTTCGCAGCAACACGGCATTTGTCAGAAGAGGTTCAATATGAACTCGAAATTGCCTGGCCGTTTGGTCAGACAGCCGACTGCGAAGTAATCCTTGTGCTGTACAACAACTACACGATGGAGGAGAAGATGCTCATCGACGAGGATCAAGAAGATGTTATTGAGATGGTGCAGGAAGAGCTTGGGTATGACAAGTCCGTGTGACCAAAATGGTATTTCGACTTTCACGATGAGTGGCGCCCAGGTGATGAGGCCGAGTAGGTGAGTCCTCTCGGTTTCGTACATCTTGCATGGCTGAGTATGTGCAACGGTAGGGTCAACCTGCGTGTGATGAATCAGTGGTGGTTGCAGGCGTGAGCATGCGTGGGGTGAGCGTATCCTGCGTCGGTGACACGAAGTGGGGGTGTGCAGAAAAGAGAGACACTTAATGCCTGTGGCACGTGCCAAATTGTTGTTCTAGCAGCTTCCCGTGCTTCGCTACTCACCTCATGCAAGGCATCAATGTTCCCTACAAGCGACAGTATTACCAGCCTGTTGTCACTTTTGACCGTGCAGTAACCCTTAGATTGATACATTGTCTGGCGCTATAAGTGAAAATGAGTGTTGTGTCCCCTACGCTCGTGCTCCGTTCGGCGCAACGTTTTTGAACTCAGCATTCTCGGCATGAACGAAGGAAGGCCAATTGCCTTTCTACTACTTGGGACCATCAAGTCCCTCAGTCACCGCCATTGGCCAAACGATCGATAGTGATTTTGCACTTAGTCTGCTCCTACGCCATCTCTAGTCCATATACGATGTATCCGGTGCGTCCAATTCGCCCAGTTTGGGCTCGACGCGGCTGCATGATGTGGTGAGTGTATTTGCTCGCTCGGGTATCAGAATCGCCAGGATCTTCCAAGGTCGTACTAGGTTTGGGCGTGTTTGCTGATGAGTCTGATGGCTTTAGGGATGACGCATGGTTTCTCTTTGTTCCCCTTGTCTCCATCCTTGCATGGACCAGACAGTCTGGGGGGTTACATCTCTCTGCTTGTATCACCGTATTCAACCGACCGAGAACGTTGTACCTCCCGCCACACAACGAGGATGCAGAGATAGAACAATCTGTCCGAGTCACGACGCTACGCAGATCTGCGCTGGACTTCGACTTGGCCTCGAAGCAGTGCCACTACATAGCTCAACGAGCTTTCCTCCCTTTTGGTTCGCAGAGAGTCGCATGAAACTTCCATAACCCCCACCTCTTTTACCCTCTCGAACAAGGTCAGTCTGTACTCAGGCTCATCCGAGTCGCGTGGGGGCGCTTGTTGTTGTTGTGACAATGGATATCAAGATGATACAGGATCTGTCTGGATTGTATCTCGTTCACCCGTGGTCGGATGTCCTGCTCGACCGCGAGTGTGCTAACGTGCAGAGCAGCATTTCGGGGAGGATGACGCCGTGGAGCCATCCTTGCCCAACTAACCTGAGGTGTTATGTTGGACATGGGGTCACTGTCAACATTTTCCATTTCAACATTTCGAACACCCCCAATTAATAAATGAATTCGAGTGAGCTCAGGTTTTTCGTCGCTTCAAAAAACAGCACCCAAGAATAGACAAGAGACACTATCCAAGGCGTACTCGGTAGCACCACTCGTAAACGTCACTTTGAACGCGATCTCGTTCCGCATCTGCATCCCTTGCGAGGTTGAGAATGTATAAAGCCTGGCTCACTCACACCCACCAGCTTCCTCCCCGACTTCTCAGCCAGCCAAGACCCCACCATGAAGCTATTCAACTTTCCGTTCACCCGTCTCACCCACAGGTCGAAGCCTGTCGTCGCAACCAATCTGACTCTAAATTCCTGGAGCCATCAATCGTACACTCATCAGCTCGGTTTGTCCAAAAAGTTGAGATGTGTACGGCCGTCTGTGCGGGCGACGACGCCTGGGGCACACCAATTGACCATGACCACCATCACACCTTGCTGCGGGTGTCCTTGGTGCCCACCGCAAACAGTCCTGATGGGCTCGCAAGACACCCTCCTTATCGAACGTGTCCTTTCCACTGGCGGAGCATTCCATTCGGTGGCCCCTATAAATGAGACGCTCTCATCTGGCGGCACCCTTTTGCATCCAGACGTTCATGATCGGGTTTGCGTCGTTTATGAGGGGTCGTCCACTACAATTGCACGTGGGTTAGTGGTCGAACGAACCATCACGTTTGGTGGTAGGGCCCTCAGCCTCATACAGGCGCAGATCCTCGAGTTTATTGGTCGAACTACCGCGGTGATCTGTGACGGTGGAGATTGTAAATCCCAGTCTCGCGCGTTCGCATTTATGTGCTTGGCTGTGATGACGCCCACCGTCCCCCCCACAAGGCCGGCGAGGGATCGGCCTCGAGGGCCAGTTCTGGGTCGGAACCGATAGACGACTCGGTGTTTGAGTTGACTGCGGAGGCGTTCCTGGCACAGGCATCGTGGCTGGTGAGAGACAGAGATGCTGCTTCGATGCAGGCGGTGAGTTACCTCTCGGTCGAAGCGATACGATATGCTCATTCTTGTCCCAGCTTGAATTGATCGGGGTGTTGAAGGAAGGGCCTCGAGGTAAAGCAAGAGCGAGACTTTATCACTAAATACGTATCAGGCGGCGTGCTTCACGGATTTCTGGAGGGTATTGAGGCCATGATATCAGGGACTGGTGTTTCTTTATATCCATTTCTATTTATTCGTGTATCACACTCGCATGGGGATTGAGACCAATGGGCACAGCAAAAATGGCCGGACCTAGTAAGAATTAACCACCCATTTTTCTTTTTCAAAGAACGCCAGTCAAGGCCGTACCCAACATTAGAACAGCAAGCCTAACTAGGAACAGCGTATGCACCGGCAGATTGGATCACGTGCCAGTGGGTGGACTTGACTCGTCATAGGCTGTGATAGGTTTCACTCAACCCAACCAACGATACTCTCAAAGTTGCCGATTGTCCCCACAAAGGGTTCGGGTACTCAACAGCTGCGATGGCTCATGCCCACCCAGTGTTACCTGGGTAGCAAAGGTGAATTCCACTCCAAGTTGTTCGCCTTTGTTGACTTCGGGCCTGTTGCAAACAGGTTGCTGAGTGCGTGTGGTTCGAAGGGCGAGCCATCTATCGACGAGGTTGCAGAGATTTTGATATCCGATCCCAAAAGGTTTTACGCGCTCTCTGGAGGGTATGAGAAGTACGTGTCCCATGCTCGTTCCTGTTGGCCGTCCACTTACACTGGTCCCTCGTTTCTTGGCAGAGTAATCTTGCTGTCAATAGCCATGCTATCACCATTGGCACGAAACGCACGATGAAGGTATCGCCCATTTTGCTCGGTGTGCGGCGCCAGAAAGCCCCCAAAACGTCTTTGGACGAAGCTGTACTAGCGGAGTGGGATGAAGAAGGTTGGGAGGATTTGCACGATCTGCGGAAACCCAAGGCGTACCAACTTTTTGGCGACTCTATCTTTGCAGCGCCGCAAGAAGACCTTTTGGAAAGTGCGCAAGCGGTGATGCAGTCAGAGGGGATCATATCATGACTGACTATGCCAACAGGCTTTTGCGCGTCACTTGGATCGCGACACTTGAGTACTGTCGTACGAGAGGAATATTAGGTGTCCAACGAGAT
Source organism: Boletus reticuloceps (assembly GCA_018397855.1). NCBI lineage: Eukaryota > Fungi > Basidiomycota > Agaricomycetes > Boletales > Boletaceae > Boletus > Boletus reticuloceps. The sequence continues at coordinate 93,686 of JAGFBS010000055.1, forward strand.
GTCGGATACGAAGATTACCTCTGACGTCCGGACTCTTGCTCGAAAGGCTGCCGCTGTTCCTTCACGAGCACATGCACGCCCGCACAAAGGTGTCGCTTTCGTGGCTTTCCGGCGTACATAACTTCGAAGTCAAAGTACTTGCAGAGTTGGTTGTTGTTTCCCAAACGCTTGATGTCGGGAGTGGCAAAACGACACGCACACTGGACGCGTCAGCTGCTGTGAAGCGTGTTGGTTCTGGACCAATCGAACTGTGGCTTTCCTATATCGCACAGGTGGATACGTATGGGTAAGACGCTGCTCTCCATTCTCCGTCAGTTTTACTCGGTACCCAGCTATTGAACTAGAGTTGCGACGTCTCTCTGTCGGCTACTATTCGAGAAAGCCAAGGTTAACGATACCCTCTTGTTTATGACAATTCTTTCTACCGATCTGAAAGCACTGAGAAGGAGAGGTTATAACGGTCGGTATAATGTACATCCCTGTCCTCGAGTTGCCCGACTCACGCAAACGTCTCATCAGTCGACAAGATCCTCAAGTAGCAGCAGCAAGACAGGAAGGTGGCGGAAGAAGCGAGGAGAAGTCGCTACATCGGAGCAGAGGTGACCGACTCTACGGCCACCTTGTGGGACCGAGTTGCTCGAGATCCTGGAGGCTCGCAAGCTGGGCGGATTTTTCTCTTCCCTGGTTTCTGCATTAACAAGTCAATCAACGCCTCAGCCTGAGACTCCAGCGTTGCCACCACACCCTCCTAAAGATCCAACAGAACTGTATGACATGAATGTTACCCTTACCGTGTTCACTGCGGAGGTTGACGTCAAGGTGGACAATAAACTTTCTGCAGAACTCCGTTCATGTAGGCGTTTCAGTGTTATCGGTCTTCACGAAGGCTCATCACGTTTCACACGAAGACCTGGAAAGATGAGTATGATCAGAGTATGGCGGATGACAAGAACCAGCCAGTAGTTTGCGGAAGTATTTCTCCTAGGGTTTGCGTGCAGATTTGAACGAGCTCACTTTGCGCGTTGAACTGAGGCTGTTTCAGGATTGGGCATACACGAATCTTCATTGTCTGCGTTGATGCCTCCTCGACCTCCCACTTTCATTGACCTCTCTACGTAGGGACACACGGCTGGTCAAACCACAGGTATCGGTGGCCACATGGCGTCGCGCTTTGTTCCGACCGTCGAGCGTGAATCAATAGATTCGTCTTCTTGTTTACTTAATTACATGTATACTCACATAGCCCTTCTAAGTACCAGGAACATCGCGGGTATGCAAATATTCAGCGGTACCAACTGTTGCTACCCTCGACTGCCCTCGACGTCTACAGGGTCCCGAAGAGGAATCGATAAAAGACGACGAGTCCACTCCTCGCTCCATACCTCGGCTGGGAAGGGCAGTGCGGCCTTCACGAAAGATTCCCACACTGTTCGCGCCGCGTGTTTCACGGTATTCCATTTTCCAGATTTCCTGCCGTGGTGGTAGAGCAGCTTCCCGCCGCAAGTCCAACATCTCGTTTCATTTTACTAGGACCGCACGTCGTCTTCGCCGCGGCCGCCTGGAACAAGCAAGTGGTGGTAGAACTCCTTTCGATGCCCATCGCGTTCCACTTTCATCACACCAACTTCCGCAGTCCCCGCGTCGTGGCACGTCACATGGCTGCATTTCGCAGGGCTTGCACGCACTGGCAAGCTATTACGAACGGCTCCTAGCGATCATTCCTCTCCCCAGCACAGCATTTTTGCCAGCGTAACAGCTTTTCCCATACCCCACCTGCTACGAAACGCTTTCGGATGACAAGGCAAGGAGGGCATTCCGATACGTGGGGCACATGATGGAGAACAAGCTAGTCTTTCTCGCAACTCAAGAGGAGGACGGCCTCCACATCTGCGTGAAGTTCACGGAAACCTACTCAACCGAGGCCCACCAGCACCTAGCCTCTCTCGGATGTGCGCCAGAATTGTGAGGCCTGCAGGTTATCCCCGGCGGATGAATTATGGTCATGTCAGGTCCCCTCCTTGGATTCGAGACGCTCTGCGACCGAGCCTGCAATATTCCGTCGGTCGTCTTTGACGACATGGCTAAGAAGCTCGGGCAGTTCCACGGCGCCGGACATGTCACGTCGTTTTTGCGCCGTCACCAGTGCACGACGACACCACACGATGCGTACGGTGTCGTCGTCGTCACCCCCCTGATCAGGACCCTTGCCTCGCCTCCATTCCCTCGCCATCACCTTCGCCTCTCGCCCGCGACACACGACGACAACGATGCGTGATGTGTCACGTCACCCGACAACAATGACGACAAACGACGTGCGCATCGTTGTCATCGTTGTCATCCCACCAGGCACCTGTCCCTCCCACTTCGACAACACCACCACCTCTCCCCCACGACAACAACGATGGTGCGACCACCACCGTGTCGACAGCGACAGATGATGGCGACAGCAGTCGTCACCTCCGTCCCACATATCGCGCCAGCACCCGCGGGTACGGGTTTTCCCCGGGTACGGGTACACCTCCGGAATACCCGTGCCATTCCCTAACGGCGCTCTAAAAATAGACTCTGGGAAGATCTCGTCTCCGAATTGGCCTTCGAGAAGGATTTGGAGAAGCGAGAAGAGAAGTTCAATGCAATCTCACTCCCGGAACATCATCGCAGACTTACCGCCTATGAACCGACCCCTGTCCGACAAGCCCTACATCGCGAGTCAACATCCCCGTCACCTCCGCCCGGCCCTTCGAACGCCGCTGGGCAGATGTTGCTCTGGTTTGTCAAAATTGTACCTGGTGAGTTTCTACGTTCAAAAACTCCTTTCGACAACTAATCCCTCTGTATAGCCAGCTCGGCGAAATTTATCACAGGGATGTGGAACAAGGCGGGCCTCAGGGCCTCCACCATCGAAGGACTCCCTGGCCGCGTGCGCGTGTTGGCTCCCAATCCTAAAACCCTCCTAGGTTCTGCCCCCCTCTCACATTTTGACTGTATACGCAGTTTCACACGCGTTCCTGCTGAGGAGACTCTACTCCACACCATATTCGGAGGATCGCGCACGATTCCAGCATGGTGCACTGTTACGAAACGTGGACGATATAAAGGCGACCTGGGATACGTGATCACCTCGAATCAGGAATCCGGGTTGCTCGACGTTTTGGTAGCACCGAGAGACCTTAAACCCCTTCCACGTCATCTCAATGACAAGATGATCGGTGAAGATCTCCATGCCCGTCGACTCTTCTCCCAGGAAAGCTACAAATGCGTAGAATCCGCCCCCACTCGCGGACGTCCGACATTTATATTTCAAAGGCGTCAGTATGTTTCTGGGCTTTTGCTGCTTCAGCTACCAGAGACACAAGTACGCGTACTCCTCACGCCGTCTCCTCATCAAATTGCCCTTCATGCCCGATCTGGGATTAATTCCCCCTTCGTGGATGACGCCCGCAGTCGATACCATCAGATGTTCTGGAAACCCTCCGACCGTGTGGTGCTCAACGATATCAGTCATTTCCAATTGCGCGCTAAATTGGTTTCCATCGACCTCGAAAACAATTCTGCGGTAGTGGAGAGCATTGTGGAGATGGAACAGCTGGTCGTACCTATCAGTGCGCTAGCCAGGGTATATCAAGTTGGGGATCTTGTCCGGGTTATCGTCGATCCCTGCAGCAACTATCAAAATGTCCATCACGAAAATATTGGGACGTTTGGACTTATCACGGAGATAGATAATCAGACTTAGGAGGTCACTTTCCTCGATCAACAGTCACCAGTAAGCTTTTTTCGTCTTGTGAGAAGATCAAGCTTAGTAGTGGATGCCTTAGATTCGCGCTCCCCCACATCTCCTAGAATCGTATTTACCAGATCGTCCCCTGCCCGTGCCTGCGAATGACACTGAGCAAATCGATCCCGATGTACAAATTGGTGACAGCGCTTTGGTGCTATCCGGCCCTTTCCAGGGATCTTACAGAACCGTCGAGGTTCTCTCCTCAACTGTCGTTTCGTTACAGCCCTTGGATTGCTCTCGCCATGCTATCATGGTCGATATCCGTTCAGCGACGTTCCAGCCACCCGCAACAGCTCTCTGCTATTCAGCCAGTTTGGTGACGCTATCGTGGTCGTACGAGGCAGGTGGTTAGGGAAAAGAGGAATCGTTGGGGCGGTCGACCTCGACAAGAAAATATTGGAGGTGAATGCTTGGGCTGACGGTGTACGTGTCAAGCTCTTCTTCCTCTGGTGCACTAACCTTGAACTTAGGAGCGTTTCTTTGTGCCCATCACGCACGTTGCACACGAGTCCCAGGTGTCCGAGCGTGATGAGACTGAGCGATACGTGGGGAAGGAGGTTCTGGTGATTAAAAATCACTACAAGGGTTGGCGCGGTACTCTGAGAAATGTATCGCAAAACAAGTGCGTGGTTGCTCCAGGTAATGCCGCTTGTATTACCCTCGACAAGAATGACTTCGTTGTCAAGTAAGCCTCCATTCATAATTTGAATGATTCCTTGGACGTCTTAATTCTCTTCAGGGGTTGTAACACAACGCTAGGTGGATTGCTTCTGACGCACTCCCGGCTTCTACACGTGGTGGCGGCATTCAGACGTGCTGAGATCCTGGCCACGAGACAGAAAACGCCTCCCCTGTCTCCCCCAGATGCCTCGTCAATTGCTGCAGGTTCGTTGACTGATGCATGGACGTTAGATCCAGATGACAGCGTGCGGAGCCCACCGTTGACAAGTGAGTATAACCTCCCTTGATCCCTCAACCTAACTTAACTTTGCTAGAACTTGACTTCATGTTATACCCGGAAGTTCAAGCAGCCCTCCAAACTCATCACGTGGTATTCAAGATTGAGGATGCTTGGCGCGCTGGTTATGTGAAGCGCTGCTGCCGAACTGACATCCCCGACCCTTTGCAATCCGCATCGGGCGGACCAGTACCCTCTTCCCACCTCGCCATCTCTCTCACGTCTCGGGGAGCCGGAGGCAAGAAACTCTTCGAAAATATTCACGAGAAGTACTTGGCTCCTTACCCTCCCTCTCAGGGACGCAGGTATTGCATGGTTATCAAAGCTAGAGAAGAAGGACAGGGTGAGACCGTTGGTACGATACTATCTGTCACCCGTTCATCCAGAAAGACAAAGAGTGTGTCTGTGGTTCGAACTGACAACTCCCCAGCGACAGAGGCAGAAATAGCTTGGGATCGGGTTATTGAAGTCGAAGTAGCTATCTCCTCTTGCTAGTTGTACCCATGTACGTACACATGATTAATGTTGGATGGGACTACACTTATCAGGTGGTGTGACATTCGACCAATGTCCCATGCCTAGTGTAATGAATTTCTATTTAGTTCCTGGACCGAAACTGGTCCAGGTTTGTCAAGAAAAACTGTCCGTAATCAGCCTCTTGCCTCGAATGGTAGTAGCCGGCCAATTCTATTGATTATCCAACGAGCCCCTCTATTATCTGAGTGCTAATCGCCCCTATACTCGACACTCTCATACACCATCCCCTTTCATCATCCAGAGTGAGCTATTGTTATTCTTCAACGTTGAAGCTTCACTGATGCTAATATCGTAGTGTTACCGGCTGGTTACCGCTTGTTGGGAGACTTCGCGGAGCCGTTGACTGTCTCCCATGTCTCTTACACGGTGTTGCGACAGGATTTTCATTTTCTCGACATCTCGTTACAGGTCTTGGACCCAATCACCATTTATCCGTCGGGTCCTAATCTGTTTTATCGCCCTCTGTTAGTGTTTTGATTGAGCAATTCCAGTTTCTCACCAATCGACAACTTCGGACGCTTGCGCGTGCTCATGGGCTGGAATGTCCTTCATGTTATTGTCGTATACAGCTTCAGAACGTACTGCGTTTACACACCACATGCTCGTGCCCCGCCCGGTACCTACTATTTGGTCGCATCTCGCGTTCTCGGCTGGACGTGATGCGAATCCATCTTGCACCTCCTGAGCATCCTGCGCAATTCGACCGAGAGGAACGTCTAAGTGGTGCAGAAGCTCAGCGGGCATTCCGTCTTGTGCACGCCGAGGATGGCGAGCGCCGGATTAGTGAACAGGATCGTTCGCGGCGGCGACGCGAGGCGGAGCAGATGTGGTCTGCCGATACGTCAAGTGGCGTTTTTCCCGAGGACTGTTCGACGAAGGAGAAGCGGGGTATCATTCAAGATTGGCAGGACAAAATGAGCCCTTCTCGTTTCGAGGAGTCCGCTTGTGCCGTTTGTGGGTGGGGCATGCCTTTAGACTCCTTGACCCCTTTGTTCCCGACCCCTCGTATCCTTGACGTGCTGCGGAACGACGGTCTGCCGGAGAAAGTGGTCCCGCGTTCGTATAACTTTCATCTTTACAGATGCGCCATACTTTGTCCGGACGGTATGCGGTCACATCGTGCCCTAGCGCCAATTCATACATGTTCCCGTTGCAAGCGCGCTTTGCAATCGTCGCCCCCACGCCAACCCAGATTTGCATTAGCGAATCATCTGTATTATGGCATGGAAAGGTTACCGGTTGATGTTATGAACGCACTCTCGTCGGCTTCCCCTTTCGAACGGTTGCTTATCGCCCGCTGTCGCTCCACCACTATAACTCATCATTTCGTTCGACGCGGTCGACGCGGTGGTTACGTTCCCGAGGAGTCGTCTCAGCGTTTCAATAGAGGGAATGTGGCGCTGGGCGCGTTGCGTGATATATTGCACGATTGATTAAAGAGGCGACTGCAAAGACTATCAGCAAACGACAATAAACGATTGCACGACAACAATTACTAACACGAATATACGGAATCTACGACAGCGGATTAGAATATCAATTGTAAGAACTTGGAGGCGATTACTTACCGGGGAATATTCTTGAGATATCATCGATGGTCGACTCGGTAGTGTCCATGTCGATGGCATAGAGGGAGTCCATACTACGAGTGTCAGAATGTTGACCACGTGTGGAAGGAAAGGTGCAACTTGAAGGGCTTGGGCGGGCGTTTATCGATTGATAGTAATCGTCCCAGTTACACGAGTTCATTGAAGCCGAAGCGATGCTTCTATTCACCCATTTTTGGAACCGAATCCTCTGGAGCTTGTCGTCATGTCTCTGTACATGCCTAGCCTCAAGATAACTGACAGATCTAGTGTCACTGATAGTTCAGAATTGAACTCGTCGTTCTTTCCGGACAGCAACTACCAACTGGATTGGGATTATGGTTAGCCAAACTCATGGCATTTTGAATTGGTTTGCGGTCGGCATTTGAGGGTAGTGCATATATCTGAGAGCAAGAAATCAGTGCGTGCTGCAGCTAGGCTGGATCCGGCGTCCGCTGACCCGGAAAAAGCCGGTTAGCGGCAGCCGTCTTTCGAGGTCCATTTCGTTGTGGATATCGGTTTCGTGTTTTCGACGGCCCATCCGTGTACCGATGAATTAGCACGACCATCTTGTCGTGACGGGTACGTTTTGTTCCTCATGTGCAAATGCTTCTCTGGCTCAACTTTCAGAGGTTGTAGATAATCTTGTATCGTCGCGACACCCTGCGCCCTTCATCCATGTTCTCTTTCTGTTCCTTCATGCGCGCATATTGCCTTCTCTGGTGCTCTCTTCCCACCCCTCTCAGATGGCCAACTTTCCTGTCTGCATTCCCGTAACGTGAGTTACTTTAATTACTGTCCCGTTGATCATGTAGAACCTAGAGTCTACAGCGTCAGGATGTAACAATGATTATCTGTTCATCACGCTCCGCGCGAATGGTCAAGAGGCTCCCATTTACTCGTCTTTTTCACCAAGTACGTGGTTTTTTGAACCTCGAAAGGCATCTCTTAATTTCGGTGAATCATTCACAAATTATGTTCAAACTACTCATCTGTTATCCAATTCTTTCCGCGGCATCATCACCGCATTTATTTCTCCCTCATCGACATCCGCTTACAATGGTGCGTCAACAGGCAGACACGCATCATTTGGATGACGTCTTGATCACGCTCAAATCCATTCTATGTGGAGCGCAACTTGGATCTCGACGATTCCCTTGTCAAGGAGTACTTCCCGGTATCTGTCGTCGTCCCTGCTATCCTCGATATATACCAGAACCTACTCGGGGTCAAATTCGTAGAGATCACAGGCGATGCACGGGACGTATGGCACCCCGGTGAGTCTTTCGCGATGCGCCGATGCTGGTCGAGTAGATGACCAATGGTCGTGCAGAGGTCCAACAGTTTGCGGTTTTGGAGATGGATGCCAAGGACGAATCAGGATTCATCGGGTACTGTTACCTCGATCTTTTTTCTCGCGGTAAGGCGTTGTGACACCGTCGTGTTTGATACAAAACGCTCACTCTGCAACTTGTAGAGGGCAAATACTCGCATGCCGCAGTGTGTGGCCTTCTTCCAGGTTACGAGCTTCCCGAAGGAAAAAGACACCACCCGTTAACAGCTATGGTGGCAAACCTGGCGAAACCAACGCCGGAGCGACCAGCGCTGATGCGCCACGACGATGTCATGACATTCTTCCACGAGATGGGACATGTTACACGGGTTGCTGAGCCTGACGAAATACTCACGGTTCCACGGGACAGCCGTCGTGCGCGACTTCGTGGAGGCTCCGTCCCAGATGCTCGAGAACTGGTTCGTCATCATTACTACTAGTACGCTGTGACTGATCGGATGTTCGCGTCTCAGACGCTGGGAGCCTGAGGTGCTGAAGAAGATGTCGAGCCATTACAAGACGCAAGAACCCTTGTCGGACCTGATCGCCAAGATCATCAAGAGGTTAGTCGAAATTTCTCTTTTGCATATGTACGGCGATCGAACGTTGTGCTTCGCTTACAGCCGCTACGTCAATGTCGGGATATTCTACCTCCGCCAGCTCTTCTTTGCCAACTTTGATCTCGTGGTGCACAACAACAGTTTGGACGTGAACACCGATTATACCAAGCTCTGGAACGATCTGAGGGAGAAGATCTCGCTCGTACAGGGGAGTGAGTGCAAGCCTGGGCAGGGTACGTTTGGGCATACCGTCGGTGGGTATGATGTGGGGTACTATGGGTGAGTGACTTTCCACGACGTGGCTCTCTCGCTTCACAACATGTGTACTAGGTACACCTACTCTCTGGTGTTCGCTGCGGACATGTACGCGGTGTTCAAAAAGGCACCGCTGGATCCTGTGCTGGGAAGGTTGTACCGGGACAAGATCTTGTTCGTGGGTGGGAGCCGGGACGACATGGATTCGCTCAAGGTGTGTCTATTGGTGTCCCCGTCAGCGTGCATCGCTGATCATGGATCGTCCTGACGCCTGGATCTTAGGACGGGAGCCGGATCCCAAGGCATTTATCAATGAGATTGAGCAGGATGGTGATGGCGATGCTGCGCGGGCGTCGAATTTGTGAGGGTAATCCGGTGGGGCGGGTATTGCAGCGTGTAGGATAGCGCATCGCAATGTGAACTCGGACGTGGACTCGTGCTCTGAGGGTGGGATGCAACATCGGATAAGTGTTGAGACAGTCCTCACTCATTGTCCCGCACTTTAGGTAAACGGTTGTCCGACTCGTGGTCCATTTGGAGAGCGTCGAGCGAGGACGTTCATCTGAGCTACTCAACTACACGGAATACAAAGAAAGTCGAGACATAGACGTCAACTTCTCTCCCTGCATAAGGACGGCGTGCGTCATCATCACCTTATCCCTGCGCAATCGCAACGCCGTCCGGAATGTCGGTCACTGACAGTCGGTCGACGTGACCCAGTTTGGGTTCCTGATGGGGTGAAATGAGGACTGGATGTACCGAACTTTACAAATGAGTGCATGCTCACGAGTCGTGTCTGAACCTGCACACCGTGCTGCGTCTCACGAAGAGGGAGATGTGAAGCAAACTCTGGGGATGAAAATGTCCGCGATTGAGTCGGCAAGCTTCTGTTGATCATGAATGCACGATGACGAAGTTTACCATTCTGATTCACCGGGAACGAAGGACTCTACGACGCCGCAGTTACTAGACGTCTACCAGCGACATTCGATCTGGAGTATCACCTTTTTGAAACTGAGACCTGGATCATTCAGGTCCAGGAATGGGTATCGAGGTCAAATCCCTGCAAACCAACTTGGGTAATGAGGGAGTATGGGGTATACCCCCTATGTGTTAGGAGGGAGTTGACAGTATAGTACCGTAGCAGGGATAACCAGCCAGCTCAGACTCCTGGTACTGCTCACATTCAGTTCACGGGAAAGTTCACCCATGAACATTCAGTGGCTTCTCCGAATGTTTACTGACCCGCAGAACACTGATTCTGAACGACCCTAATAGTACAAGTATACAGACGAACAAGTGATCGCGATAATTCCACTACCCCAAAGCGAGAACTTGGTTGAGACGAAGGAGATGTCCACGCGAAGAAGTAGGAAAGCTACCTGTCCACAAATAGACATTGAAGTTAATCACGGAAGCTAAGGCACGAGCGACGTACCTAGTGACAGAGGTACCCGGTCAGGCATATGCCATGTTGGCTGCTCGTCCGTGCCAAGGACCGCCTTCCATTTTGGCAGCCTACGCTTCACCCGTGGTAGCTTTTCCAGGTTCCAACTGTTCGCGATCGCCAGGCAGTGACTGTACCCGAACTCGGTGTCCGACGTATCGTCGAGAAAATGTCGTTGTAGTCCTGGCAGGCGAAACATGAGGTAATCAAAGACGGCGCTTTGGAGCGTGTCCCTGCTCATGCCCGGTTCCTCGAGGTTGTGGTCCCTACCAAACTTCCAGACCCATTCGTGCGTTACTTTGTAGCCATACACGCGGTGTGGGTGACTTGCACACGCTGCAGGTCTGTGTTCAGTGATGGACCTGGAAGAATGTTGGCCGGAGGGTAACGAACACTGTATCTTGAAGACTTACATGAAGGCGATTGTATAGAGTAAACGTGAACTAGTTTGACACCAAACGCTGGTATATATTGAACAATGGGGTCACGTGTCCCTGATCGGGAGGGAATTACATCGGAGTTACACATAGGCACAGCGTGCCAGGCTAGGTATTTAGAAGCAGAAGCTACCAGCGCGCCGGCCGACTCGGAGTGCCTTAGGAACATCAGACCGGCCCGACGGTCCTAGTAAGTATTATATCATAGGGTGAGGGCACTCTGGTCAAAGTTCGAGTCGTGTGGTAACTTGGAACTTCAGTATAGTGGACATTTCAATACCAGAGTGTGGGTAGCCCTATACGATGAAACAACGACACGTTGTCTACTCAGGAAACATGATGTCATTTCGATGTTTCAAGAACCCCCAACTCCCACGCTAGTGGGGCCTGTGGGGTGGGTACCTGGGTTTTCACAGCCAGATGATCGTACCGCCGGCCCATCTGCAAATCGAACCGTGTCTGAGGCACACTCAACGCCGAGCTGCTGTCACTTCTGTTCGTTACATACAACTTTTGAATGCGCATGATCATCAGAGACCATATCAAAACGGTGATATTCTGCGGCGAATATGAAGCAAATGATTATAGTATGCAGCTTCATATGTACGGCTGTTTATAATCGGACGATGTCTTATCTCTGGTGTTTCAAAGCCTCCGTCGACTTCCAGGCAACACTCTGGTAGAGCAAAACCCTACAAGCCTATGTCCGCAGTTTCGAAACCATGATCTCTAATGAGCGTTGGCAAATCATCTTGCAACAGGGCGTGCATCATCTTCTGAATTTCTTCATACCGTTGATTGATGGTTTCCTGACTGGCGCGAAAGAAAGTTCCCTTCTTGGTGAGCTTTGGGATGTATCGATGTATGTCGCGAGCGACGTCGTTGGGGTCTGGTCCAAAAGACGACTGCACTTTTCTCGTGCTACACTGTCTTGAAAGTACAAGCAATCCTCCCATTTTCGCCAGATATCGTATTTGTTGATGGAAGCAATGGATCCACCAGACGAGCTCTGAGTCATTATCGAGGCACTGTTGTCCTTGATCGGGTGAATACGGAAATCATAGCTGCAGCCGCTGCCTGTAGAATAAAGTGAGCCTCATGGTAGGGTTAATGTAATGCGGTGCAATCGACCATGCTTTTCTGGAGGAAGTAGTATTACATGAAAGGTTTTTGGTGGATGCTTGTAGACTGCTCTTTTCCAAGACTAAGGAGATGATGAGTGGAGAGTAATCAGAAAGGAAGTTTCGACACTGACATCTGCAGCGATCAATATTCTCTGATGTCCAAGCGCCACCCTAGAGTGGAGATAAGGGACTGGACCATCACACGGCGTCCAAGAAACGACTACACATACCTCAACATCGGGCATAGTCAAGCAAGCTTCTCAGAAGTGTTTCGGGACAACTGAATGTCGGATCAGTAACCCAGGGGTCGATTAGACCGAGGTATGAGCTCGCTGTTTGCCTACTACTCTAGCAATCGAGATAAGGAGCAGGTGGTGAACGGAAAGGCTGTTGCGAAACGATAGAGGATGGCTGTATGATATAGCTGTGAGCCAGAGTGTCCGCATGCTGGCAGGACATGTGTATGCACCCGACATGCACCGACTGACGATGGATGAAACGAGCAGGTTTTCCCGGGCAAGTACTAGGGCGGAGTCAAGTATAGTACTCTGCCCGAGCAAGCCAAGGAGTGATGGAGCGAAAGAAGATGGTCCGAGCTGTGTCAAGGTCATATTTTCTGGCTGGAGTCTGTCTGTGGACTGGTCTAATTGTCTCGACTATACGTGGTCCTTTTCGTTGTCTGGCACAATAAGACCTTTCGTCGACATGATGAGGGACTGTCTCGCCGAGCTGAGCAGTGCAGAAATGGGGCTACCAGGTTGGACGGCCTTATGGAACTCCTTCTTCTGTTACGCGATACTCGACGTGGCCGGGTTCGTAGTCCTGGTGGATTGAACACCGGAAGATGGGTGACGTGGTGATTTCGAGAAGCGTAAGACGCTGATTCGGATTAGGTGTTGGAATGGAAGTGTTGCATTCGCGCGCATCGGGAGAGATTCGTCTTTCTGGGGGGAGTTCATAGGCGTTGTCGCGAATCTGCCTTGACTGCCGCAGGTTCAGAACGGATGGCATTCAAGAGGGTAGATGAGACTCACGTGTAAATGTCCTTGACGTCCTTGGTTTGAAAAGGGGACGGCCGATCAAGAGAGTGTAGAGAATAACGCCGATAGACCAGGTGTCGACGTCAAAACAGTGCCAAACAGCACTTCGGGGGCGATGTAGTTGGGGGTGCCACAAATTGTCTTCTTCCTCTCACCAGGGTTCTCGATGAGGGCGGCGAGACCAGAGTCTCCAACTTTGATGTTCATGTTTTGAGTCGAGGAATGAATTACCGAGTTTGAGGTCACGGCGAATGACTTGGTGGGTGGGCACGTCGTTGCAGGACCAATGATCTGGACCAAGAAGAAGCGTGCGTCTGGCTCTGTGAAGCTGCAGCGGGGACGGAGCGTGTCCGTGAGTGAACCATTGTGGCAGAGTTCGACGGTCATGCACATGTCGTCGTCGTCGTCAAAAAATCGTAGAAGCGAACGATTTGGCATACCCAGTCGTGTACGTGGAGATTATGGTACGGAAAGTCTTCAAGTCGCAGAATGGATGGTGGGGTGATGTGGAGAGGACATCACTAGCACGCCCTCTTCACCTTCATTGGGCCAGAACTCTGCCTCAAGCTCGACGACACGAGCCCATATCGCCTCTGCGTGAGCGAATGTCTCTCGTGCGCTCCGTCCAGCAAACGAGTGACATGCCATAACGGGGTAAAGTAGACATCTGTGAGATCGCCACGCTCTTTTGCATGCTGCGCGAGATTGGGGTTGGAGCCAGATCAGTCGTAAGAGAGGACTGTGATCGTCTTGGCCGTGAGGTCTACTTGTGATTGTGCTTCAAGGACTTGCGACGAGGACGCTTCTGGGAGAGCCAGGTATACCTGCGGGCAGGCAATCAGTAAGCAACGACAATGATGTCAACGGTGTGTACCTTTTCCATCGCTCACAACGACAAGGGAACGCTTGAGCGACACCAACGCGCCAATCCGGGCCATCTCTGGAGTGTAGTCAAGCGTGGCTTTGCGCTCACGCCTAGCCGTGGTCGAGGGGGAGGTTGTATGTGCGAGCGGTGGTGTCAAAGAAGGCAACCTCGCAGACAGATGTATCGACAAGGTGGCCAGTGGTGGGGTTGATGAGCACGCGTGGCGAATTACAAATGGCATCACGAACGGCCCTCCAGATTGCCCCTCCTGGATTCATGTATTGACGATGACGCTCTGGAAGACAAAATCAATAGATGTCCTTCAGCATGATACCTAAGCACTGACCGAAAATCTCTGGGTCAGATGATTGCGACATCTTCAAAAGCATCACCTCGAAAGCTTGTATCGCATTTTCATAGTCTCCCGCCCCATGGCCTTGTGCATGTCATCTAACGCCACCTCCCGTGAGCCTTCGGCCGTGTGCGCCTTGCTTCGTTTGGCGAAGAGACCTTGTGGTGCGGTGGTGGTCAAGAGCCAGTGTGGCTGAATGCTGTCCAGCACTCATTGCACTACACCCACTCTCGCTTTTTCAAGCAACGACCTCTGAAATCTACTAGCCCACATCAATCGCATCAACGATCACACCAACATGATACCGTCGTGGTGTGCACTCAGCTGCTGGTGAGTAGCCCGGCGTGAGCCCGTGCCACAGTCTACCTCCGCTGCCGCAACTTGCCTCTGCTGCGTGGGTGGTGAAGAAAAAAAAGGAAGGGGGCGGGGCGGGTGGTGGGTCTGGGCAAGTAGGGGGTCTCAACCCGTGCCGCAGCCTACGGGGTGGGTGGAATAGACCTTGATTTCCGTGCGATGGCAGCTCACAGAATTCTCACGGTGTTATGATGCAGAAAACATTCTAGAATTCCTCTTCTTCGACATCTTCGCCAATACTACCAACATCCCCGCCTCCTATCGTCGACATCTCCGTCGAGTCGTGACCCATCTCCTCTTCGATACCTATCCTGACCTGCGTGTCGGTCCTTCGGCGGTGCGTCCCATATGGCCAGACCATGCCGTGCTCTTATCCATGGTTCGGTAGAAAATATGTGCGCTTGTGGTTGGCAATGCCACGCTCGCGTCCATTTCTCGTCGCTACGAGTTGAAGCCCTATACCACAGAAGCATACACTCGCGTACGCGCACAACACGGTCTTCCACCCATTCCTGATTCTCCGCCACCCCCATCAAGCACGAGCGTATCTTCTTCCGACGCGGCGCCCGTGTCCAAAAGATCGACTGCGGTGACGTCGACTCCCCCGCACCGCATACATCACCATCCGCATGCATCCGGCACGCCCACTACCATCTCGCACTCTTCAACCAGCAGCTTCAGAAACGCAAACCCGAAGTCGAGTGGGTCTATAACGAATCCGACGGCGAGGTACAATGACCACTCCTGTCTGGGCCGTCCGTGTCGAGGTCGATGGCAGATCTTTGGTCGCGGCAAAGGCGGAACCAAGAAAGCAGCGTGCCAAGGAAGGCCTTGTTCGTCTCTGCATCGTCGTATAGACAGTCGAGGAGTGCCGCGTATATGGATTTGGTGTCGATTGCATGACGTGATGCATCTGCACATGGCCAGGTTGGGCCTCGTCCATGACTTCTCCAGACCCCCGTTGGCGGAGAGGCTCTCCTCCTGCGTTGGTGTGCAGAGGTGACGCATGGGTTGTGTTGTATTTTCACTCTTGTCCTCGTTTCTCAGATATCCTCGACTCGCCAATCGTACGTCCCCGATACCTGACACGTACACTTTTTGGACATGATGGACCCTAGACATCCTGATACCAAGTATAAATAGATCCTTTTTTTCGCCTCGCTTGTTTTATCGTTGTTACTCGGTCGAACCGTCATCAATAGGTGGTGCACCCCATACAAACGTCTTTCGCGTTGGGTCCAACGAGTGCGGAAAGGCATAATCCAGCCAGGGCGCGAGCACGCCTCGAGGTGCGCCGGTCAATCTCGAATCCCGTCCCATCGTCGTGGTGTACTGGATGTGTCTGTAGGGACTCCCAAGCCTGTCCCAGGCGAACGTGCGTCTCCAACACAGGATATGACCCAACTCAGTCATCCCGAGAGACCGTGCGGCTACTATTGTTGTCTTCTCACTCACTTGGCGAAACTTGGTGTTTCAGGGTCATTCGGAGCTACCCGGAGTCCACATGCTATGACGCCTACACGATTACTGCCGAGGCCCGACATGGGTGCCTGGTGTTGGCTTGAGAATTGCTGGGTCCCTCGGAGGTCACGGAGATTCGGGACTGTGCGTTTAGGCGACACCACTCTGTGTGGAACTCTTCCATGACTACCGTTAGGGTCCGTGTTACTCGTCAACTTTTCGTGCGCCCGCTCAATGGCCACGAACCAGGTAGTATGAACAACTGAACGTCGTTGCGCTCCACTTCCAGGGTCCGCGTGAGTAGGTACACCAGTATCGCAGCTGTCTGCTCGATCACATTTGAATTAGAACAGTCTGCATCGGTGTTAGTTGGGCATTTACAGCTGGAGTCCACGAGGTCGGCTGGCATACAACGGATCTAAGAGATGCATGGAAATTAATCTTTTTACTCCACCAACCAGTGCGTGTCGTGTCATCAGCGTGTCGTCAGCTGACCCCGGGGAGGCATTCACGTCGATGGTGCAATAAACTGGATATCGCATCAAGATATTTCCATGCACCTGGATGACGCGACACCAACGCTGAATTCAAGCAAACCACATGCACCGCGACATCCGGCTACTATCAAATCTGCCATCTGCGTCGATCCGTCTCGCAGATGTTCTGGCACCCAAGAAAGCTGATTCATCACTGCAATATCTTCCTCAGTTACATAGCTCGTTTCGGCCGGCCAAGCCAGTGAGAATAGAAGCTGGGTTGAAGGGCGTAACTGTCCAATTCATAAGCCTCGCACATCCGTGACGTCATGAAACCAAGATAACGAACCGATCTGCGTACTTCTTCTGCCAGCCGTTCCAGGACGCCTAATCCGAGCTTCAAGTTCGGCTCATCCACGTGTGAAGCTGAACCACTTTGGCGATCTACTCGCGGTTGTACCCATCTATCTTCCCTATACAAAGCGTAAGACTTACCAAGACAGCTCGACCGATTGAGCAGATCCACTGGTATTCCGTGCGGAGAGACAACATCCGCTGTTCCGCGTACGCGCGCACCGCATCCATTGGATGCAAGGACAACCGTCGGAGCCATCGGATTCGAGCAGGGAGCTTAGATATGTGAGACATTCGACTTCGCGCAACAATGAAGACTGTACCCCAAAGCAACCTAATCAACTTTCTCAGTAAACATTTAGTGTCAGAAACTGGGAGGCTCACATAGTCCAGGAGGATACTGCGCGAGGCGGGTGCCCTTGTGAGAGCGTCACGTATGGCTACCGAAAGCTACGATGACCGTCGCAAATCATCGCGCATTGACATACCTGACACCATCGAAGCAACCAATCCGCCTGCGTCCAAAAGTGGGCGAGGGGTACGGCGATGAGTGTTGGGAAAAAAGACTGCGATCACTGACATCAGAGAGTGAAATGACAAATAAACATGCTTACCGTTAAAGACTGAGTGGACAAAAAGCTGAACACGTTTTTAACAGCAGGGAAACCTGTGGCCGTTACACCGCTGTACTGCTTAGGAAGTATAACACATGTACATACCGTTCCTCGTTTCTGACAGGAATAATGCCATTTGCAATATGATACCAAGGAGTATCATGAACAGAGATGCTGCGCGGATCGACCAAAAATTGAGCACGAGAGGTTCCTGTGGTGAAAATGGGGGTCATCGTGAGAAAATCTGAGAGGGATCGCTGATGATTTGGATGTGTTCTGGGTGGACCGCTGTGTCCTCGATAGTCTGGGACTGAGCCGCAGGGGCCTGCATGGTTTGCTCGTGGTCCATATTTCGAGGTAGGGATGCTGGGTCCACCACCGGCGGGGAGGCGAACATGGTAATTCATTCATGGTGTGGTGTAAATCATTTCGTGTCTCACGAAAGCTACGTGATCATAGTCCAAGATCCCCGCTACACCGTCCCAAAAACACTAGCGAGCAGGTGACTTTGAGGTGTCTAGCTTTGCTGAGGGATATCAAGAGTAGGTCTTTGCTCCGGACATCGGCGATATGGACACTGCGATTATGAAGACTTGCAAGGAGGAAGGAACCCCTCGCATCTGTCACGATCACCTCCTCAGTGGGCCACGAGGCGAAGTGAGCCGCGACGGCAGAGATTTCTGGGGGACCGGCAGGTTCGTGGAACGCTATAAAGAGGGCCCTGATGTCGGGCGTGATTCATTGTTCAACGGTAGGGCTTGGCCATTAGCTGTAGCGACGCTCAGAGCGTAATTGCAATACGCGTTGCTAGCAGCAATCTTCTGGACGTGTTGCAAACTCCGGGCATCTGTAATCAATCCATCCATGCCATGCGGAAGAACCACGGATGTGGTGAATCCGGCACAAAGAGCTGCCTGCGTCGCTTGATTGAAGCTGTCCTTATCACACACAGTGGTAATTCTTGGGACAAAAGCAGCGAGATCGACGAGCCCTGGGAACACGTGCGTAAGATACGAGCTTTTGGAGTCGACATACGAGACATCGAGTGGCATCTTGCGAACCAGAGCTTCAGCAAGAAGCTTGGCGTTTTTGACGTTGGTAATAAGTGGGATGGCGTAATCAACCGCCATCCTTCTCGTGCGATAGCCTTTGCTGGCGTAAATCGCCGGACGACGGTAATGGTTCTCCGACGGTAGGTTGATGTACATGGTAATCAAGTTGTTTGCCAGATGCTGGGTCAGCAAGTATTCAGACCTTTTCAAGTCACTGCTCCCTCAGGAAGCGTTTCCAGATACTACAAAGGAATAAGTACAACTGTTGGGGACAACCATCCAAGTCCTACCTTGCAAGGAACGTTATGTTCCGTCAAGAATTCAGCCGTGCCGTAGCAAAGATGTTATATCCTGCCACATAGAGCTTTTGGACAGACGGCAAATCTCTAGCTTCTCCCTGTAGCTACCGACAGAGAACAACATGTTCTTCTTCGGCAGAACGATGCCTGTCGAGATAAGAGCCTTGAGGTATGCTTCGTATTTGCCCCGGCTAAAACAAGCGACCTCGCCAGTGGAGGCCATCTCTATACCCTGTACTGGGTCCGCACCAGACAACCGACTGAAGCTGAATGCCGAATCTTGACACCAATAATCCGAGGAGAGACCAGTATCAAAGGCCAGTAACCTTGGATACAAAAAGGAATGACCGCGCAGCTCGCAAGTTGCATTCGATCACCTTGATCTCATTATTCTTGGCGATAAACTGGATATTGAACGGTCCAGTCATGTTGAGTGCGTTTCCTATTTTTGCAGTCGCTTCTTCGATCTGCTGGACGGTCGCAGGATCAAGATCTTCAGGAGGGTGAATCAGTGTGGCGTCACCAGAGTGCACTCCTGCGTTCTCCACGTGCTCGGAGATGAAGTGCATTATCATCTGGCCATCCTTGGCTACAGGATCTCCTTGGCTTGTTCAATGTATTTGCTGATGACGGCGGGATGCTCGCGAGAAACCGCAGTAGCTTGAGTCAGATAATTTAACAGATCGTCCCCGGTGGACACCACGTTCATCGCTGCACCGGAAAGAACGTACGATGGTCGTACGCGAACAGGGTAGCCAACGGACTCGCAGAAAGTGAGTGCCTCCTCGAAACTGGTGAGTTCCTTCCATTGCAGTTGGTCGACACCAATTTCATCCAGCATACGAGAGAACTTGTACCGATTCTCCGCGGTGTCGATCATCTCCGGGGACGTTCCGTAGATTTTATGTAGATGTCTAAAATTGTTTCCAAACTGATGTTTTCAAAGTATAAGCGATCCGCCTTAAGTTGACCATGATCGTGGGGAGGCCCTGCTCGCGAAGAGTCCTAATAGCCCTGACCGCACACCAGTCAGACTCGACAGAAGAGTCGATTTGGTAAATGCCAGAACC
Source organism: Boletus reticuloceps (assembly GCA_018397855.1). NCBI lineage: Eukaryota > Fungi > Basidiomycota > Agaricomycetes > Boletales > Boletaceae > Boletus > Boletus reticuloceps. The sequence continues at coordinate 113,641 of JAGFBS010000055.1, forward strand.
GAGCACCATGACACCATGGTCCTGGAACGAGCCATCATGCTCAGTTGCGTTGTAGGTGGTGTAAAGATAGCTCGTAAGCGCTGGGAACTCGGCGGCGACCGTGTCGATCTGCTTGACAAAGGAAAGAATCGATACTTCCTGACGAAGGCGACGGACAGCAAGCTCGGTAGAACCAATGCAATGGGCAACCAGTCGATCGGAGAAGCCCAATCGCTTGGCTTGCAGGAGTGTCTCGCTAGAGATGGAAGAGATAACGGATTCCCTACACAGGGTCAGGATTGCGTGGTGATGGAAAACAAAACCCAGATTACCTCAGACGCATCTCCATATGGTGGATATTGGGCAGCTTCGACAGGAACAAACCATTTGTCAATGTTTGTCATCCGCCAAATCTTGTCCACACTATAACCCAGATGGGAGGCGGAAGTGATGGCAAAGATACGCTTGTCCATGGGATTCAGGAGCTCTTCGTCGATATCCGCAATGAGATGTTCAGCATGTCACCCATGAATGCAGGTGGCTAACTCACCTTCGCAAACCAAAGAAATTGATCGTCGATTGCACGGATGGCTTTCTGAATCGTCTCTTCGAAATTCCTTTCGATGCTCATGACTTCTCCGACACTCTTCATGCTACTGGTTAGGGGATGGCTGACACGATTGAACTTTTTGAGGTCCCAACGAGACGACGACATAGTCCAAGCTAGGCTCGAAACATGTGCTAGTCACCTTGGTCGTGCTATTCTTGATCTCGTTGAGAGGAACACCACGACCCAGCTTTGCGGCAATGAAAGCCAAGGGTATCCAGTAGCTTTCGAGGCCAGTGCAGAAGACCTTGAGACGGGCATTGACCTGGAAGGTGCATAAAAAACAGTACCCCAAATTGCCGAGCACAAACTTCGATGATACAGTACTCCTTCGAGTACGGGTTCAGAGCGTATTGCATGTTGCACTCCCCGATCACTCCAAGATGTCGGACGACATTAATCGCGGTGCTCCGAAGCATGTTGTAGTCAGTGTCGGAGAGAGTCTGCGATGGAGTAACAACAATGGAGTCGCTGGTATGTATTCCAAGAGGATCAAAGTTCTACTCATCAAGTCGAACAACTGCAGGAGATGCTCAAGCAAGGCACGAACCTCCATGTTGCAAACGGTAATACAGTTGTTTCGACAGTCACGAACGACTTCATACTCGATCTCTTTCCAGCCTTTCATACCCTTCTCGAGGACTTGAGGGCTAGTTGCGAACGCCTTGCTACACAAGGCACGTAGCTGAGCCTCATCTTGGGCGAAACCCGATCCCAGGCCAACGGGCGCGTAGGCAGCCCGTACAATTACTGGGAATCCGGTGTCGCGCGCAGCAGCGATCGCCTCGTCGGTCGTTGTAATGGTGCTGGATTGAGCACAGCGTTCTCTGATACTCTCCATCGCCTGAGCGAACAACTGACGATCATCTGCGGCGATGATTGTCTCGATTGGTGTACCGAGTACCTGCACGCCTAGAGCGGTAAACTCGTCCTTGAGCTTGATACCAACGTTCAAGGCTGTCTGGCCACCAAAGGTGACGTAGATACCGTCAGGCTTTTCGCATTTTATTATCTTTCGAACAAAGTCGGGGGCACAGGGAGGAAGTAAACCTTGTCGGCTAGACCTTTTGACGTTGCGATGGTCGCTATGTTGGGGTTGACAAGGATTGTATATATACCCTCCTCTTCGAGGGCCTTGATGGCTTGCGATCCCGAATAGTTGAGTTCGCCTGCCTGTCCAATAGACAACCCACCCGATCCCAGTATAAGGACCTTTTGAACCTTGGTACGAGGGTTACACTTTTCGTTTTCCTCCTTTCGGCCTCCGGGTAGAGAAATTGGAACGAGAGAGTTGGATGAGATGCATTCTTCTATGCTCTGAATGAAGACGTCGAAGAGGATTTCGGTGTCACGGGGTCTGGGCGTAGACTCTGGGCGGAATTGTAAGAAGAAGGGCTTGTTCTCGTAGTAGATGCCTTCGGTACTACCATCGTTAGCATTCTTTAAAAGCTCTACCCAACCCACCGGAGGGGTGTCTGTGTCAACTTGGTAGCCGTGAAGTTTTGACACCAGCAGCAAGCGCGAGTAGCTGGTGGCCGAGACAGATACCGAATGTAGGTCTATCTCCTTTTTGCATTACACGCGAGAGCGTTGCAATGGTGATGGTGAGCATCGCCGGATCGCCTGGTCCATTCAAGACGAAAACCCCATCGTAAGGTTTAGGGTCTTCAACAATATCAGGGACCACACTTTACTTGTACCCCTCGATTCGTTAAACACCGTATCTGATTATGGAGATGGCGATAATGCGGAGGGTACGTCCCGATGGATGTAAACGTGGTTTGGTGGTTGGCTGGAAGATTCGCGGAGATGTTAACGATACAACAGCGACCAAGTTATCCTGGTTAGGATCGTGAAAAGGGATATCGAGATAATCCTCCCGCCGGGACAAGGATGCAGACGGGGAGGACGCTCGCGAGACGGGCTGAGATACTGGCAGAAGTGAGCGCATGGGGCCCCGGGGAGCCTGCGATCTACGCGCTAAAAGTTTTGCGAGTGTCAAACCGTTCTCGCGGATCCGGGTGTCGACAAGAAATGGCGGGGACACCATTTTCTTTTAGCCAAGTACCCAAAGAGGAGTTTTCTAGGTAGATGGCTGTAGTCGTCCGAGAATGAGCCACTGAACAACCAGCGCAGCGATGTGGATAGGGTTACCGAAAAAAAAGACCTGAGATCACATATTGTGTCTCGACAACTAGGTCGCCAACACGACCATGCGCGCTATAACGCGGGGAAGGCCTGGTTGTGTGACCTCCTCGGGAATGGACTGTGTGGTGGACAAAGGGAAGGGACGATGTCAGAGGGCGCCCACGATCTGAGGATGATACTGTTCAGTAAGAAATAAACAGAGAAAATGCCGATACATCACGAGTATAATATTTTTACGAGCAGGGTATATAATGCTTTGTCAGAGCTGTAATAAGTATGCGAGTGATTGACTTTATCTGGCTGTTTATAGCCTAGGAACGCTTTACGCCTCATACCAATAGTAGCTAAATGAGAGGCAGGTGCAACTCCCCACAAAACTTCATATTCGATCATATTGTGGTACTTACTTGCAACATCGCGCGTGACGCCGCCCGGCCAAATGAGAATATAAACTCATCGTATGCATGTAGTATCATGTCTATTCTCGAGGTGCACTAAGGAAAGTAATGCTTGCATCCTCCATACCTCTACTTTTGCTGGTCAGTCACAACGAGTGCACTCATTGAAGCTGTCGACTGCAGAATACTCCTCAATATTGAATTTGCCAGTAAACTGGTATTATTTCATCGACTACTATACATAAACGAGTACAGTACTAGGAGATGAGAGGTTGGATAGGGTTGGATAGGGTTTATCATGGGTATTATTGTGCTCGTACCTAGATGCAGCGGGGGTGACCGGCGAGCGGATGTGCTCGAATAGACACAGAGTGGGCGATACACGAGCGGTTGCGCTCAAAAAGACATGGCGGAAGTGACGGGCGAGCGCTGGCGCTCGAATAGACGCAGCGGGGGCGATACACAAGCAGTTGCGCTCGACAAGATACGGCGGAGGTGACGGACGAGCGGTTGCATTCGAATAGATACAGTGCGGGTGATACACAAGCGGTTGTGCTCGAAAAGACACGGCAGGGGTGATGGGCGAGCGTGGGCGCTTGAATAGACACGGTGGGGGCGACAGATGAACAGTTGCGCTCGAAAAGACGTGACAGGCGAGCAGTTGCACTCGAACAGACACGGGAGGGGTGATGGATGAGCGCTGGTGCTACAATAGACACGGCGGGGGCGCGTTCGAGTCACGTCGACATCGTTGTCGTCACATCAAGTGGTGAGAGTGGGGCGGTGGTGGTACAGGCACGGTAGTACCATCACGTCGCCGTTGACACTGCGAGGTTGTCATCGTCGTTGTCGTTGTCACGCCAAGGGATGAGAGAGGTTCCCGCGGTGGGTATGAGTACGGGTACGGGTCAGTCTCCGGTAGCCCAAGGATATGATGACATGAAATTGAAAGCATACCTAGAGGATGACAACAACGACTCACCTGAGGTGAGATTTTCTTCGATGAGCGGGCCTATAAGTAGGCACAATTATCAGCAAGTTCCAAGAGTCTCGGGGGTCTCAACTCACCCTGAATATTATTTACTGATGGCCCTTGGATCAGTTATGGAGCAATTTGAGTTTTCTGAGTGGCTGCATGTGAATAGGGAATAGCACGGGTTATACCCCTGGAAAAAACCCGTACCCACAGCGGGTATACCCATGGGGTATGAGCAGTGAGGGAGGGCAGGGCTACAGAAGCAAAGGTACTACAACGCGCACAATGCTTCTGTACCCTCTCACTGAGGGCGGGGGATGGGAGTGCGCAATTGGGGCGTTGTCGTCGGTGTTACAATCGTGTGATGCATTGTCAGCGTTGTCATCACGGTCGTCACGTGTGGCGAGGATGGCACACTTTCGCTGATGGTCGTTTCTGGAGAACATTTGCAACTTATTCTACTCAGCAACCCAATCGCCATTGTATGTCCAATCTGTGAGCGTGCTGTACAAGCTATGTAGATATCATCTAATAGTCATGCCTTTTGTCCCAGATTATGATAATTCTCCGAGATGGGTTGGTAAGAATGTGCGCTATGATGTAAACTTCCCCTTACACTGCAAGCAGGGGATTATTAATGTTCGGCTACGACGTAGAAAATATGGTTGTCTGGTTTATACTCAAATATGAATGACTCTAGCTGTATGTTATTGCACCTGTCTTGAACACGATAAACAGAAACACTAAGAAATTGTACAACAACATTTTTAACTAGAAAATGAAGAGTAGCACAGACGAATTTGTGAATACGATTTCGAACACTTGCGGAAGTGTGATACCGTGAATGCATAGTTACATTTTTGAATTATTGTTGACATTTGTAAATTCTATATTTTGACATAACTTTGACATTTTAACCGCGTCGTAGCCAGCGTTCGGTGGCACCGGGACTCGAAGCCAAAGAGCCACAATTCTGTACTGATCATATTCATTGTACCTAAAAATTTCGTACCATAGTGTAGCTTGAATGAAGTGTACTTTTTATTAGTTCGAAGGCTAGGTTTCCCTTTCGAAATCCTCTGTCTCGACTTGTAAATCGATACATGTTTTACATATGGCCACCTTACGGAGAAAGTTCCTAAGTAAGGACGTGTTGAGGCGTCGCTGCTCTGATTGCTGCTCTGCCCTCTGCTCCTGCTCCAGCGCTGCTCTGGTACGCTGCCCGAATACAGATATCTGAATTGTTTGGGATTCACACTCTTCGGTGAATGGTGAACTCGGGCATTCTTGAGATCAGACTCTGGTGATTTACGACTAATATACTCGCAAAGCTTCAAAAGATACAACACAGTAGTTCTACTGGATGTTATGATTACAGAATACCCCAGCCCATGGATCGTTCTCATAATCCATAACAGTGGTACTTGGCACTAGAGCTCTGAGTGGCGAGCCAGAGAGCGAGGTAATCAGCCGGGTCAAGTAGGGAACCTCCGAAGGTCTGTCCCACACGGTCTTTCCACAGTTTGGCACGGGACAGAGATACCACGTCAAGCGAAGGAGACCAGCCGCAAAGAAGTTGGTTAATGTTTCCGCAGTGTATGGCGGTTCTTTGTACGCCTGTAAATGAGATGGGATGTGCTTGTCGTGAATGTCAGCACGCAGCTTCAGCTGAAACGCATGACGGAGGCAGCGAAGGCAACAGAGATGTCCACATTCATTGACACTGTAATGAGAGGCGGTAAGTAAGACAGACGGAAAAATGAAATAAAATGGAAAGAAAGAGAAAAGAAAGAAAAAGTCGGTCACGTACATGAACGGTCTATCGGTTGGATTCATGCAAACCTTGCAAGCAATAGCCTCATTGCGAACCCGAGCAGCCTGGATGAAGGTGAGTATTTATCCGTCCATGCGCGTAGAACGCTTACCTCTTCTCGACCATCGTCAAGTGTTTTCACGGCCCCTTGGAGTTGCACAATCTCCTTCCTTTGGGCCGCCAACTGTAATCCTACATCGGACTATGGATTTAGTAGTCAGTGTGTGAGACCACTATATCGGGTGCTAGGTGTTACTATGGAAGCAACTGACCTCTTTCAATCGACGCACCGCACGTCTGTAAAGAACACAGATAGAGTCGAGATCCTAGTCCAGAAGGTCAGATGTAGTAGTAGCAACAAGAGAAATATAACGGACATTGTGAACACCCTGGACCGCTTGATCGAAATCCCGTTGTTCGGGTGGAGGGGTAACAGAGAGCTCAGTCATGGGGGAATCGGGGGACAATGATTGACTGAATCCAGAGAACGCAGAGGGCCGAGACGGAGAGGTAGACAATGAACTCTTTGTAGTGTGCTTTTCTGCACGACTGCGAAGGTTGTAGGGAGAAGACTGACCCCCACGATTCCTGATGCGTTTGGGCGGCATTGAGAAGAAAGGCGGGAAGGGAACTGAGAGTAGGGAGAAGGAGAGAACGGCACCGACAGAATGAAAGGCTCAGACTTTATGTCGCCTGTCATTCGAAGAAAGGCTGTGAATGAGAGCCAATCGGCAACATTAGAATGTCTCCAAATGGATCATCGGGCCTTATGATAATCCTCCATTGTGCCATTCACCCTCAGTTGTCGTATTCGTGTCGCTCGAGATGCGAGTGATTCACTCATTAACTGGACACAGAGGACCAATTAACTGCATTTCGTTTGCAGAGGATGGCTCATGCGTTGCCAGTGGAGGTACTTTCTTTCATCTCGGGCAGTTTAGTTGTGACTCACGTCAGAATTCAGGCGATGATGGCAAAATTATTCTATGGTCCTTAGACGACGGGACCTTGTTGCAACATATAAATGCTCGCCAAGGGCCTGTTGTATCCTTGCAGTGGCTTCATCACTCCGACAATGTAAGGCGTAAATATCTTATATCTGGGGGTGCTGCGGGGACAGTGCATCTATGGCGCATAGAAGATGAAATGGTAAGACAATTTTTGTTCTCTCGATTTCTTTTCTACTATGATCCCGCATACTCATTTACGCTGGCAGCTTGCGAGCGATGTCTTCTGTACAAAAACTGTATTCGATGGCGCCGTCCAGGATATCTGCATCAATCAAGAACATAGGCTGGTATCCGTGACCGGCTTAGGGCGAGTTGTCCTATACAAGCTCGCTTTGGACGGACCAGGTAACTATCTCCACCCTCTCATCTTGCCGTCACAGTGGTTGATCTTGCTTTATACTAGACATCCTGCAGTTACTCTCAGCTCACCCCCCAATGCTGGAGCAATCACTTCCAGCTCTAGCAATAACCTCCCATTTTTACGATGGTGGGAAGGGTGTGATTATTTGCTATCTCGACAGCAAGGAGGTGTATGGAACTACTTTTTTCACATGTGATCTGGTGCTGAGTAGTATTATAGAATCACTTGGAATGTGACTCCTTGGTCTCGCCGATGGCGGCAACAGCTTTTAACTAGGATGTGAGACTGCGTTATTTCACGGCGCGGAGATCTAACTATCTACACCCCGTAGTGGAAGTACCGCACACCACGATGCTACATGTCGTATGGCTGTGTGGAATCTCCGGGATGGAATAGATCTTTACCAGATCAGCGACAATCCTACAGGACAGCTCACATTCGTTCGCAAGTTTCGTGTCCGCATCAGGCGAAATCTAATAGCGTCAATGCAATTTGACATTGAAGGGAAGAGGCTGTTTAGTGGTGGCGATAACGGTGAAGTCTGTATCTGGGACGTAGAGACCGGCTTGGTGGCACAAGTATTGTCACACGGTCGAGGTAGGTTTGGTTGCTTTCTCTAGGGAGTATCTAACAAACACGATCGATAGAACTTTCGGCTGTGCAAGCAATTGCAGTGCGTTGACTCTTTCATCTGTGCAGGTTTTGATGTTAACGGGGTCCTCCAGTATCACATCTCACAAAGCTCCAAAGCGTTGATTGCGAGCGGCTCCTCTGATGAAAGAGATGCGCATCCTTGTTTGAAAATATGGTCTTCTTCGGTACGCGCTTTCATTATACATAACCCAATGTCGCTATGTCTAATCATGTGCTTCAGAAACCTCCCCCTTCTGAGCCCCGTCCTTCCCGTTCCCGTTCCTGCCACTTGTCCCTTGCAGCGTCAGGGGTTGTAATGGCAATTTCTATCACAGTCATTGCAGCAGGGGCATTCGTCGCAGGTCTTAGCTTTGCATGATGTACTTATGTAGATATAATCAATTACTATCAGAGGTAACTGTGTGAGTCGCTCCTGCCTCCACCCCTGCATCTGGAGAGTCTTCATCTTGTTCAGTCTTTGGTCGGTTCTTCAAATACATAGCAGCGAAATCACGGGCCGGCCACTGGTGCTCATATAAGCCAAGAATAGGGAAAATTTCGAGAGCCTGTAAACACATATTTATCACCCTAGAACAGTAAATCCCTGTGCTGAGCACATATAGCCTTGTAATATTGATCCAGAGCATTGTTTGGCTGCAAACTTGCCGGACGCGTCATATCAAGGTAGCGTCGAGCAATCTCGTGCAAACCATTCTAAATTTCCGAATGAGAAAAAGCACCGTACCTATGCTGATCGATCACTGTACCTGCACGGTCCGATAGGTCTGTTCATCCCAACCAATAGCCTGTCTTAACGAGTATCCCCCGATACCTGGCTTTGAGAGTGGCCCGATGGGCGCGGGGATAAGTGGCTTCTGTCGATCTTCTTGCAGTCAAATTCAAGAGGTGTACGGTACGACTGAAGAATGACTTACGAGAATTTGTAGATTTCCAGTTATTCACTTGATACGCTCCGACGAGAGGTGTGAGTACTTGTGCACCCTTTTGAGGCCGTAAGTGGACGTTCCGTTCATGCATGGGTCCTCTCCTATTTTGATTGGGAAGCGCTACAAGTTTCAGCTGTACCAGAATCGTGAAAACACTCAAACAGCTGAGACATACCTCCCTCACTTGGACCGACACGGGAGCCATCTAAGGAACCGACCTGATCTTCTTGTTCACAGTCGAAAGCTTGCCTAAAGATACACTTGCCAAATGGAGGGCTCAGAGCCCTCTCACGGGGAAAAGTGTGTCGGAAAATGACCGGTGGGAAGTGTCTTTGATAGAGTGGGACAGATTCCGTGGTATTCAGCATTGATCAGTGATGACACGCCTTTATTCTAAACACATGTAAACAAATCATATTCATACGACGCTGCGCATGGCCAACTCTAACGCAACCCCCTTTGACTGTCCCACCCTTCAACACCTCAATGCCGATCGATCCACCATCGATCCAGCATCACCGCTAGAACTATCCAACAAATGGCACTCCGCATTCGAGGCCAGTGTTTCGAATGAGGAAATCGACTCCTCTTTCACGAACACGGTTTCTGGAAAGACATCTTGACCCTCACTTGGGACATGCGGACCATCCGTGGCCATCCCTCTATCAAGCGAATGTTGGACGTTCGTCTTGCAGCCACTGGCTTGTCGGCGTTCCAGCTCATCAAGGATGAAATACGTGGCCCGATGATCATCAAACCACTCCCTGACCTGGTGTTCATTCGCTTCTGCTTCGATTTCGAGACGAAACATGGCAAGGGTATTGCCGTCGCTTTTTTGGTCTCCACGTCGAACGGTACTTGGAAGGCATGGTCCTTGCTCACTCGGCTCGGTTCTCTCAAGGCATACCCAGAAAAGGTGAGTCGTCCAAAGTGCAAGCTTACCCTCGCTGTATGATGTACAATGCCGAACTCTCAGATCGGCACTTTGCGTTCCCGTCCCTCGCACCACGAAAGTTGGGAGGACCAACGCCGACAAGAATTTGAATTTGATGAAGGCGATCCAACGGTCCTCGTCATTGGTGCTGGTCACTGCGGACTCCAGGTGGCAGCAAGATTGACCTATCTCTGCGTTCCTACACTCGTTATCGATAAAAACCAGCGGGTCGGCAATAACGTATGATTGACGATGTACAATGTATGCTCCTTAGGTTCATTTTGAGTACTTCACCCCCTAACTTGCTGATCATATTGTGTAGGATCCAACGTTCACCCACGTATGTAATATCCAAGGAGGCTGCGGAACTAGCCCTCGGAGGTAGGCACTAGCCCGCCCGTGATATCGACTCATGGTCACCTGTCCGCTTCTTGTACACGGAATATCAGAGAGGTACAACGATCACTTCCCGATTGAAATAATGAGGCAACCCACATCCTGAGCGCAGCGCTCCCCTTTGCAACCTTCAAATATTTGCAACAAGCGTCGGTAGCGCGTACAGCCAACGGGATCGATAAGTGCATAACGTCATTCTGTAGTCTGTTTCCGACCATGAATGACCTTGATCGATAGACAACTCCTCGGTAACCTAGCAAGAGCTGGCTTTCACACTGATATTCGAGAAGGGTGGGGGATTATACATCAGTCAGTAATATCCGAGCCTCTCATTGGTATTTGATTCGACAAACATTCACAAACAATTAGACACCGGTACCAGCCAGTGAGAAGTAGTCCCGCTATCCGAAGGTTCACGGAGGGAGGCGTCGAACTCGAGGATGAGACTGAACTAGAAAGGGATGTCGTCATGATGTTTGCGACAGGGTGAGTTTTGCCCTTACCTTCTGGCGGAATTCCCTTCCTACATCGGTTCCGTAAATGATCGTGGTTGATGATGATTGCTCCTCGGGGTTTAAGCTTTGGTGATATACGTATGTTGATTGAGGAAATCTGCAGGCCTGATGTCGCAACGAAGGTCGGAAAGGTGTGGGGTCTGGATGCGGAAGGCGAATTGCAAGGAATATGGAGAAGGACCGGTCATCCGTGGCTGTGGATCGCAATGGGTAAGTCCGTCTCTGAAAATGCACCACGAATCCCCTAAAAGCTCGTGGATAGCCAACCTTGCCCGCTCTCGCTTCCATTCGTTGCACCTCGCGCTTCGTACGTTCATTCCCCTTTGTGAGCAGCGTGCAGGACTGAGGTGGACTTTAGAGATCAGGTACCACGACGCTCACCTTTCCACCACGCAGGATAGCCATCGAAGAAGGCATTGTCCAAGACGGAGATATCTGCACTGGATGAGCAGAACCATACATAAGTCATTTGAGATATCCGCGCTGGAGCCCGAGTGGCAGTACTTTGATCATGAACAGTGCGCAGCCTGTGTAAATTTACGCCACATTGGCTCTATGTGAACGATGCGATGCCCGAGTCTCATGAAGCTTATGAATGATGGACGCTTGTTTTCCCCTGGGCGAAATAAACAAGCCTCGAGGCGTAGAGAAGCTTCCAAGTTGCTCAGGTCCTGCGTAGATTCCTGATCACGCCAAGATTCTTGGAATAGTGCGCGCGGCACCTTGATTGTCATTTGTAACATGGGCCGTAAATCTGATGGCCATCTCTCTACCACCAGGACACAGGACACGACAAGTTCATAACAGGACGGTCTGTTAGCACTTCAGATCTCAGATCAGAGCTAACATGGAAACACTACGACACGACAGACTTCGTGTATTTTATTAGAGTATGAGAAACCTGGTATTACTGCTATTACCGTACGAACTATGGATATCCAGGACCAAAATCATAATCAAGCTGTTGCATTCCCAACCACTTCTGTTGCCTTTCTGATAACTTACTGACCCAGTCTGGATCATAGCAATTGCGCGGTAGGCCAGGGGGGGCCACCGCTAACGAATTACACTTCTTTGAATGTGGACGGACGCGCATTTGGGAGCCACGAATTTTTCTACAGCCAATGGGGGTGCGATGTATGCTCTCCACAATAGGGTCGGTCCTCCATAGAAGAGCACTGAGTGGTTTCGATCGCCAACTTGGGTAGATGCGTGGGTATTTCAGTGAAGGCCCAGTGGCTTCATTGTCAGATTCGTCCGAGCTCATGCCTTGAGGGCCTAGAAAATCCAACAGTGGATAGTGCCGCTGAAGTGTGGGGTCGTGGGTGATGGCTTCTAAGCGCCACTTGTGAAGCTAATGAGGCAGTCAAGCCATGTGCATTACAGCGCACAACGTCCACTCACCCGCGCCTTTCTACTCCCTCTTGACCCTTTCTGTAGTCTCTCATCCTCTTTCCGGGCCGCCACGATCTGATCCTTCGCAGGAGCTGTTACATGCCTGACATACATGGTCTTGACGTACTTCAGATGATCGTAGAAGCACCTCGCGATGACAGCCACGTTAAGATACTGCCCCGGTATATCGTAATCTGTGTACCACTTGTCCACACAAAGCTTCTGCAGGAAATCATTCGCAAAGACGTCGATTGCCTCCCGGTTGAATGGAGTTGTCCGACTACGGGTCAGATCGATTCTGAAGTTCTCTGCGGTTATCACCGGTTGGTTAGGTTGTTCGCGATTGAAGGCCTCATTTTCCTCGACTGTGAGAATACACAGGTGGGTCACGTCGTTGATATACTTGAGGTCCGCGACTCCGAGTAGATGTAGTGTATGTGTGCGAACATATGTCTTCCTGTAATTCAGCATGCGTTTGGCATTCACATGTGGATGGTCGACTTACCAATAAATGACAATAGTCTGCGTTGTCCTGTGCGTTGGCTTTGTCGCGTCCTTCACCGGGAATCAAATGGCGCGCTTTCTTGTTTGCGCGTCGATTACCCGTTGAAACTCTGGGTGGGATACCTGCAGACTGTGAGATGGGGTTTGAAGGGTGATTGGGTTGCCCTCCTAGTCCTTGTCGTAGAGAGGCTATCTCAGTCGCTAGCTGTTTTTGCTGTTCAAACAGAGATTGCTGTAAATGGACTTGATCCTTCTGCAGAGACTGTCGGAAGTGATCAAAGGTAGTCGAGAGGTACGACAAGAGTGGGGCAACGCCCGATGACCCAGAGGAATCAGAGTTACCCGATTGAATCATGCGATCACTTTGGCACAGCGGAACATGCTGATTTGGGCTGAATGTCGACTGGGTTGGATTGTTATTGTGGGGTTGGGCAAACGGGATCGTTGGTGGTGCAGTGGGCCCGGCTGCAGGATGGGAGCTTGGGGCGGCAAAGCTTTCCTTGAGTCGAGGATCAAGTACATCGAGAATGTTCGAGCTACGAGTCATGAGTTCTGGCCCAGTGTCTTGGTCCTGTGGAACGCGAGATTGTTCAAGAGCATCGAAAAAAAAGGGTTTAACATAATACAAACCATTGCGTCTGGCGATGAACCTGTAGTCGCTACTCCCTTTCCTTTTACGCCTAATTTTGGCGCAGCCATGACCTTCTGCCTTGCGCGGCTCGACCGAACGGGACCATGGAGCAAACGAGACGGGTCCGGTGGGACGGAGCCATGAGCAGGCAAAGTCGAAGGAGGGGACATAAGCGGCCCAAGTGAGACATTCATGGAATGGGTGGGAACCGAATGAGAAGGCACTGGCTGTACAGAACCATGAGTCTGTGGAGTCGATGGGAGAGACCTAGGCGGGGAGACATTCATGGGATGGGAAGATTGGGCACCGGTATTGAAGTTCCATGTTGGATTAGTGTACGGGGTGAAAGATACACTATGCGCGGAAACCAACTGAGAGACTGGGGGGGAGCGATAGCCCGACGGGGTGTCAAAAAGATCCTCTTCATCGGTGCTCGCTATAGAGTGACCGCGTTCCTCTGACATGCGGACAGTCTAGAAATGAAAGGGGTAAATGCATTGTCAGTCACTTGAGAAAGTCAATTTACCGAGGTAGATGATCTCCGGGACCCTACACCAGAGGTCTCATTTTCGGGTTCCATCGCCTGCAAAAACAGAGGGTGAGAGGATAATTAGCCAGAGTAAATGATATAAACGATGAAACTTGCAAGAGAAAATGGAGGAAAGCACTTCGTCGTCTGGATAACATTTTATAGGGTCGTGTAACCACCGAATTCTGACTTGAAAGAGGGCTTGAAGGCTTTGTGTGAGGCTGTGAGCTTTGTGTGATGACGCAGTAGTCAGGCTTATCCCGTGTTTGGATATATCCTGATTGGCTCCCTTTCAGCTCTTTCATGACCATCCGAGGTATGACACGACATAAAGCCTCAGCTTTTTGGCATCATTCATTCCGAATCCCCCCCAATGTCACCCAAACGCGACGGAAAACAGAAGGAATCATCTTCTCCTTACCACCTTCGCACTCGCCCCAGCAAGTACACTGCATCGCTCGCTCTGTGTTTTTCTGACCCTTCCGCAACCTCGAGAGTATCTCTCACAACCTCTGGCTTCTGTCGATCAACGTCCCATGCCTCCCCTCCGCCTGAGCTTGATTTCAATCAAGTAATCCAACAGGTTCATGATGTAAGTCACATTCCTTTGTTACTATCTCCTTCTGATCCTTTTATCAGGACCTTGACTCCATCTACGCTCTCTACAGACGTGCAATGCTTCATCTGAGGGGGGTATGTGTCTATGGTAGCTCCTGTCCTGTCTATGTCTTACAATTGCGCCATCCTCAGTCTGATGTTGCAGCAAAGTTAGCGGCACAAAGGAAGAAGATTACAGAGCTTCAAGAGTCGTTTAACGCTCTTGACGACGTGCGAAAACAGGCAAGTGCTGTTCAACACACGTCAGCTAGTGAATCCCTTATATTCTGTTCAGGTGATTCAGGCTCGCGATGAAGCTATCACCTGCGGTATGTGCCGTGCTCCAACCGACAGGCCATTTATGTACGTAGTAGCACATCAGTCCTAAATGTTTCACTTACGGTCATCTAGCCTCAGGGAATGCAGCCATGGCTTTTGTCTAGCTTGTCTGCGAACCTGGTTTCAACGCCTCATCTATGACGACATTCGTCACACGCCATTCCCACCGGGACTAGACGAACGCATCAGGAACCCACCCTATACAGCAGAATCCCTTGCGAAGCTTTACCATCACAAGGTCATCAAGTTTGCTTATTTCCGGTGTCCATATTGTCAAGAGAGTGTATGGGACAGACCGATTGAGATATCTATTGTCAACCAGGTCATTCGGTTACTCTCAGCGACTTATCTCGGACTGCCCGCGGATAGTGCCTCGTTCCCGGGAGATATTGATCCGAATGATCTTTGGGCAGGTATATTCCCAGCAGATAATTAAAACAATGTCCTTTCCTTGTACTTCGTATCGTACTTCGACATTTCTATGCTACGGCTATGTCGTACAGGCTGTAATGTATCACTCTCAAAGCTAATCCTATGGTTACCATTAGTTCTATAAACTGTGATGCTACCGGAAAGCTTACCCTTGTGAGTGAAAGAATGACTCGACACTTCCCCAGTTCAACTTGATGCTCATAGGGAAAAGTGGCGCAATGCGAGATGATGTCGGAAGCGTTGATAATCACTAGGGAGTCAAATTCATCATAACAGAGCCGTGCGTCCAAGCCCTCGTAGTGCCGATATGGATCTAAGCTTTCATGGGATTGGGAGAGTTCTTTCAATCGTCCGACAACACAGAAGGATTCGGTGACTGCGTCACCACGCAAGCTGCGTCGCGTGTGTACAAATATTTTTTGGATCTGCCCGCTGCAAGTAGTACCTTGTTGACCTTTTCGGTGGAATAACACGTAGCTATTACCAGCCTGAGCTGTCACCGTAGAAAATGTCACCCCGTTTCGATCGAAAGATTTGCGATATCGTCCTTTGGGATGCAACGAATAGGTATCAGGCGCGGGGGGGGATTGATATGATCGAAAGGGTGGGGCAGTGGGGTCCGATGAGAGGAAATCGAGCAAACCCTGGTACTCATCGTCTGTGAGGAATACAAGGGGTTCATCTTGCACGCCTTGGGATTGCGCTGCCTGTCGCATGCCGCCGTCGTCGTAGGCAAATGACAGAATATCTGATAGAAAAGTTCCTTTGAAATCTCTCCCAAAATGGCGCTGTACAGCTGATTGGAGTTCTTGAAAAGCTCCGGGCAGTTCATCTCCCTCTATAAGAGCTTTGAGATTACCACTGCGACAAAACATGTTCGTGAACGTGACCTCTATTTCACCTGCCTGGAGATAAGGACATCCTTGAATCGGAAGGAGCCAAACATACCTAGTCTTTTGTTTGTCTTGAACTTCTGCATGATTCCATTGTATCTCTCGAAGGGAAATGCCCACCATGAGTGAGCGGGGCCAAAGTTTCGTAAGCATTCAGGTAAATGAAGCGATAGGTGATTGTTTGTGACAAGGCATGCCTCGCCAAAGAGTCGGACAGTCGTTTGCATGTAGTGTTGAAGGAAGGTTTGAACAATGGTAATGTGCTGTGCAGACGTTGAGCGCATTGTTGCCCATCTCACAGCGACGACAAGTGCAAGGAAATTTTGAAGTATTTCACGATCCCTTGGCTTCGCCAACGCAGTACCCCAGAGACGGCAGAGTGTTATGACTAGGTGGACTGTGCACACAGTCCGCCATTGATCGGCTTTCAACTTTCCATGCGAAGCACATCCAAAGTTATGTGGAACTCGTGCAATCCAAGATGGCAAGGTAGTCTTTTCCATATCCTTCCAAACTTCTTCGAGTATTCCGCGGTCAAGAACAGCAGGCTTGGAATCACTTGTCCATGCTGACGCAAGATCAATAATAGGCAAGGGAAATACTCTCGGGCATCGTATCTCAGGTTGCCCATCCTGATACTATGTCTGATCAATTCACGTACAACCGGAGTGACAGTACATCACCTACCCAGCGTATGAGGGCCTCGGAGTACATACGTTTTCTGGGGGCTGAGTCTACCTCATATTCAAGACCCTCCGAGTCATTGGCTTCCTTTCCGGGGTCTACATTGTTTGCTCGAGCCAGCGCAACAATGTAGCCTCTCCGCAGGCGGTTAAGAGCCGTCAATGAGCCTTTTTTGATGGCGGTGATACCAGCATCCAGTTGCCGATGTTGTTCCTCTGGAGTGTGAGGTTTGACTTTGGCATTCTCTGGAGCAACATGGTCAGCGTCGATGCGCCATATGTTGCGGCAGTGGTGCTGCAATTCCCCTAAGAAGAGATTGTGCATGGACTCTACGACCTGGAATCTCGTGGGGTCCCAATACGGTAGGCGAAGCAGTTCTGACCATCTGATGCCATGTAGTTTATAGATGGCGTCCCGGGCAATCTCACTAGCTGTGTCCCTCCACATAGTAGCAATTGTACGGTGCTCGTTCCAAGTTCTCCTCCGCCATGAATCAATGTCTACGTTCGCGATGTCGTTCCTAGACTGCAGGCAGAAGGAACAAAAACGGGTCGCACGATGTCCAATGTAGCCCGTAACTTTGCGAAGTGCGGGCAGATCACAGATCACAGGGACAACCGCAGCTCGAACAAGACACCCGAAGTCATATCTGGCTGCTTGTGTCAGGTAAACTCCAGGATTCCAAAGCTTCAGTAGGTCATCAACCAGAGGTCGCAGAAGGTGATTGATGTGATGGAGACTAGGCTCCTTCGGTCCTGGGATCACTCCGGCCAGATAGACATTCTCGAGACGATATCGGAGGTGTTTGGGGATGTTGAGACAGACCATGTAAATAGCACCAACAGACGTGTGTGGCCCATTCTTTTTGCTCCCCCAAGGAGAGAACCAATCGATGAATAAGCTAAAGACAAGGCGAACTTCAGCGTGCTTTTCTTGCGGTTCAAGGAAAGGATGTCCATCAGGACCTGCGAACTCGCGTAAAACAGCACCATCCCAGATGTCCGAGCTGATGGTAGTGTCAGAACTCCCGCGAGACGAACGCAATACCGATGCAATTTCAGGGCGTGACAACAATCTGCCTATCCAGGACGGAAGGGGCTGGTATAGAAACCGGCAGAATGGTCGTGATTTGTTTTTGTCTGTCTCGTGGACAAGGGAAGCTCCGCAGGGGTTGCTATTAGGCGTCTCGCGGAACGTGCATGTCTTGGGGAAGGGGGAATCATTCACACCGGTGGTGGGATAGGGGCAAGGATCGTAAAGCGTGAAGCATTTCCTACAGCAAACGTACTGCACCAGGGATGGGTCAAGTCCCAGCTTCTGCGTCGCTGTGCGGACGTCTTGTGGCCACGCACCAAGGTAAAGTTCGATCTTCCTGCGTAGGGTCTCTTGTGCCTGGACATTGGTGCCATCATGTTGCAAAAAGGCGATGACTGTGGACGCAATTATAGTACGCATGGCGAAAAGTAAAAAGCGAGAGTGGTCGCGCGAAAGCCCTGCAAGAACATGCAGAACAACGATTGTCACCATGCAAACAAGCAGGGGCATCCCGAGGGACTTTAAGTCATTAATCCTAGATCTGTGGTGATCTAGGATATTGCTTGAATCAGCGACTGAACTGTGAGGTTGTGAAAAACTTACGTGTCTGGATGACCTCAGGAATGTCAAGTTCAAGCGGGAACATGGTACTTGCAGTCTTCTGTTTTAACCACTCTTGTACGACGCAGCGATCGAGAAAATCCAGGTGATCTTGGATCTGGGAGACAAGATCTCGTCTTGCATTTCGAAATTCCTCGAGATCGCATGATGGGATTGCATCAACCATGTCGAGGATATTTTCAACCACATTCCTATGCGACAGGAATCGGCTTGATTTCTTCGGATCCAGCGGAGATGGTGTATCTGGGGAGTTAGGGGACGGGCAATCAACAAATGCGATCAAGGAGTCCGATGGATAGCCATTCTTCTGTGCCATAAACAAATCTTGATATTGCTGCAACATCAGGAACACTGTTATACCACGGTGAAACCTGTCATCAAGCTCTAAGATATGAGTAGTCACCCACCGGGATGGGCTGCCCGATTGGCTGATGTCTCAGATGTCGGGTGACCTGGGCCAACTTGAACAGAATATAACCCACTGTCGCTTCTCTAGCACATTGTTGGCCTACCGTCAACCGTGTCTTCACTCAGAATCGCCATCTCTACATCGCCAGATCTATCCAAAGGATCCTTTCCGTGATCGCTATGAGCACAACGTGTATTGACCCCCGAGTCAGGATGATCTGACGATGTGCCCAACAAAGTCGCAGCAAAGATTGTGGCTTCTAGCCGTTCTTGAGCGGTACTGTCCATTCGCCTCACCGCCTGTTCTTCCTTTTGGTGAGTACGCCAGGCGGTCAAGCTGAGCACTCGACCAGGTTCCAGTCTACCTGTCCGTTGATCGTATGTCTGTACATCTTTGCAGTTGTGTGCGGTGCATCGACAGCGACGCAAGGGAGCGCTGCGGCCAGAGGATGGCATACTGAGGATCTGTCGTCACAAAATCCCGTTGATGGGCGGTGATTAACTGATTTCAAACGGATCCCGATCCCACGAAGTGGGGGGAGGGTTTTGTCAGCCAGACTCTGCAAAACGACCCGTGTCAAAAATTTGCGTAATACTATATAGTTTCACATGACTCATCTTTGACCGGAAGCTTGAACCCAGGGAGGCAAAATTATGTCTCGGGGGTTGAGGGATTGGTGCCTTGTGCGCCGCTACGATAACTTTTTTGTATCACATATTAACCCTACTTGGAGTCGGGGACTGGCGTACTGCGTCGCTACCGATAATGTATGAATCAGCTCTTATGTCTCATCACCCCAGATAACCAATACACTCCATTACCCTGTATTTCAGGATGCGATTACCTGCCATCAACGTTCCGAAATCGACGCACGCACGTCAGTGCATTTGTGTCTGTCCCATGGACTCACTTTCACATGTGCTTTGAATTGCAGGACACCCTCCCGATCCCTTCACACCATCGTCGCAACTTGATCGCGTGACGTGACGTGTGAGTCATTGAATCCCCATTTTCGGCCTCGCGGGTTCTTTCACTCATATCTCTATGGTGACAAGGGCAAGTCAAAGAAATCCTTTTCATTCACTGGTCGCAATTGAACGCTTCACTTGAATACGCCACTGGGCGCAATGTATGCAGATAAAAAGAGACTAACAGTGAGTTGAGTCCTTCATCCGATCTCCACCTCCACATGCCGAAATCAGTCCCTGAGAAGAAATTGTCCTGCTCCGCCTTGCATCCGTTCAGGCCTATTCGTCGTGTAGAAACAGATGTACGTATCGATGCTGACTCCCCTGTTGAGGCTAACTAGCACGACGTAGAGCATCTTGGTCCATCGCCAAGTCTTTCCACGATTCAAGACCTTCGAAAAAAAGCGCAACGCTGGAGTGCGACTCCTAGACGTTGATGTGAGTATCCCATGCATAATTCATTATATTGTCCTGAAATTCTCCCCCAGGAGGTCCTTGTGCATCGGAAAACATACCCTCTCCGGAACCAATCTGCCCACCCTCCTCCGCTTTCCACAGAACCGTGAGTATACATTTAATTCATCGCAACGTCTCCTTAGACAAAGTCAAAAACAGAACATCCGATAAACCTACAACCGTCCACGGGAGTGACCTTCAGGGTGCCGAATCGGGTGATCCTAATGACTCCACTACCATCGTGAACTCTAAAGTAGATATGATACCCCAAGGCACCGGAAACCCGGAACACAGTGTTCCACAAGGTAAACATCAGCTAATACTATCTACATAGCTTACTGAGAAATCTTTCGACACCCAAGTGATGGATGGTGTCGTCGAATCGCACGATCGACCTCCAGCGTCTGCAAATAACCCACCTTTTCGTCGAGAGCGCCGGCTTCGCAACTCCCAGCATATCACTGGCCGGTATGCATCCATAGCGAAGGGTCCTTTACTCACTCCTCCGCATTGTCCTCATCCTCAGTCAGGAGACCTGTTCGTGCACAAATATGGAGAGGGCGGGAATGCGAAAATGCAAGTGTGGTTGTGGTCAAACGATTCCTGGCTGGGCGACATTGTAGATGGGCATATTCACCCATGCCTTTCAGATTACCGTCTAAACATACGCGATTCCTCCGACCCCACATGGGTTACGAGAAAGACCCGTGCTACTTATCGAATTAGAGAACAGTCCCAGTTGCGATCAAAGTCTTAGATCTTAGGCTATGGGTTGTATTACCTATTCCTATTCCAAGACTTAAGTATTCCGAATCTTTAGTATTTACTTCAATTGCGTAGAAACATTCATCTGTCACAAAGAGTCACGCCACCTCTCTTCGTCTTTCACCAACAGTATGAAATTTAGGCCATATAAACATACTCACACCCTCCGAGGACACACTGCGCCGCTATCCTGCATTGCCTTCTCCCTCTCCGGAAGTCTACTTGCTAGCGGAGCTGATGACGGGAACCTGATCGTCTGGGACCCTCACAAAGGACAGCTTCTGCACCGGATTGCAGCCAAAAGTGAAGTCACTTGCCTCGCTTGGTACCCCACACTCTCTCGTTCTCGCCTATTGGTTGGATGCGCAGACGGTACAATTGCATTACTCGAACGTTTTGAAGTGAGTTCAAGTCCTCGTAGCCTGAATGAAACAGCGAGCTACAGCAACCGACCTGATCATAGATGCAAGAATTCAACAATGCAGTTCTGACGGGAGTTAACGGACCCGTATATGCTTTAGCCTTCGAAGATTTCTCTAGCGACCTTGCGGTAGCCGTGGGTTCTGAAGTACATATTGCAAAAGAAATTACCCCCAGTGAGTTCACTTTTGTTGACTGAGGGACAATCTAACACCCGGCGTTCCTTTGACAGCGAAGTATGCAACATACAAAATCCTGCCTTCTCCACAGGTCCTTCCACATATGCCCCAAGATACTGACCAACGTGTGCGTGCAAGGTCTATGGCGTTCGCTCAAGACGGAACCTCTCTGGTTGTCTCGTACTTGAGTCACGGTGTTGTGTAAGGGCAATTAGCTTATATTCTTGGGCTCGGTTCAATGGACCTTGTAGGTGTTGGAATTTGGAGTCATTGACGGAAGCATGGAGAATCATCCCTATCCATAGTCATCGCCTCATGTCCGTAAGATTTTAATCTTGCTCTGTGTACCTTATCTCAACGGATTCTCAAGAGGACACGCTGCGCTGTCTCCCGACCACCAATCCATCCTATTAGCCAACCTCAGCACTGGTATGGACCTCTACCCGTGCGGAAAGTCAGCACCTGTTGCTCGCTTTGATATTCGTTTAGAGGATAACAATATCCCCGTTCAAGCAATATTTTTACATGCGGGGGAGCATTGTGCATGTGGTTCCCCAGGTGGAGATGTCAAAATATGGGGTTCTACAGGAGGCGACCCGAAGCAAACGCTTCTTCATGATGGTCTGTCAATCTTTCATGTTCTCCTTATTCGAGATGTCACCTTATTCGACATCAGATGCCGTGCAGGTGCTTGCAGTACGTGATCTCTCCGGTCCGATTGCACCTTAGTTAATAGAAATAGGCGCATCAATATGCGTTCCATTCTATCTTAGCCACGGGGTCTTGTCAACCTACAGGTGACACGTACATCAAACTTTGGCGTTCAGATACACGTACGTAGAACATATAGGCTCTCGCCCTTGTATTCACCTCCTAGGCAGATTCATCCATCAACTTTTGCAAGCAATACATTTCGTGTTTTACCGTGAGTGTTAAGTGTCTGCGGAGAGCGCCAAACTGACTTCCTTTACTATCAGCAAGAAGCACACAGATACCTCAATAGTGAAATCAATGGACTATCTAGCCTGACCAAATTTAGGATGTTTTGTTCGTCTCTCCTCTTCCTTGTGGTTGCACTGTTTTTGTCTTGGAATCAGGTAAGTTTAATGACATGTTACATGCCAATGATGTCTCAAGCATGCACATAGATCTCCTTCTTCGTCTATCAGGTAACGCGTTCAAGAGTACTGTCAATGTGGTATGCCTCACCGTGTTATTCACTTCCATTCCAGTCGTCCTCCAAGCTGTTTCGACTCGGTCCAACAGATGGCAGTTATGTCAGGTTCATACGGAAATCAGCTACTGAGTATCTCGCATCTGGTCGTCGTGTGATAGCTAACAGGTTGAGCAATCTGGCTCGAGCACTAGCAGATCATGAGAACGCCCGAGAGGTCATGACGGATGTTGTTCACGCCACAGGAGATAATGATCATGCTCAGACGGTGGTCACAAGAGATCTTATTGTTCCATTGATGTAGTGAAGATGTAGAACAGCAAGAGTTTGCTCGATATTAGTCGTAAATTACTCTGATGTTGCCGATTGGCTCTCATTCACAGCCTTTCTTCGAATGACAGGCGACATAAAGTCTGAGCCTTTCATTCTGTCGGTGCCGTTCTCTCCTTCTCCCTACTCTCAGTTCCCTTCCCGCCTTTCTTCTCAATGCCGCCCAAACGCATCAGGAATCGTGGGGGTCAGTCTTCTCCCTACAACCTTCGCAGTCGTGCAGAAAAGCACACTACAAAGAGTTCATTGTCTACCTCTCCGTCTCGGCCCTCTGCGTTCTCTGGATTCAGTCAATCATTGTCCCCCGATTCCCCCATGACTGAGCTCTCTGTTACCCCTCCACCCGAACAACGGGATTTCGATCAAGCGGTCCAGGGTGTTCACAATGTCCGTTATATTTCTCTTGTTGCTACTACTACATCTGACCTTCTGGACTAGGATCTCGACTCTATCTGTGTTCTTTACAGACGTGCGGTGCGTCGATTGAAAGAGGTCAGTTGCTTCCATAGTAACACCTAGCACCCGATATAGTGGTCTCACACACTGACTACTAAATCCATAGTCCGATGTAGGATTACAGTTGGCGGCCCAAAGGAAGGAGATTGTGCAACTCCAAGGGGCCGTGAAAACACTTGACGATGGTCGAGAAGAGGTAAGCGTTCTACGCGCATGGACGGATAAATACTCACCTTCATCCAGGCTGCTCGGGTTCGCAATGAGGCTATTGCTTGCAAGGTTTGCATGAATCCAACCGATAGACCGTTCATGTACGTGACCGACTTTTTCTTTCTTTTCTCTTTCTTTCCATTTTATTTCATTTTTCCGTCTGTCTTACTTACCGCCTCTCATTACAGTGTCAATGAATGTGGACATCTCTGTTGCCTTCGCTGCCTCCGTCATGCGTTTCAGCTGAAGCTGCGTGCTGACATTCACGACAAGCACATCCCATCTCATTTACAGGCGTACAAAGAACCGCCATACACTGCGGAAACATTAACCAACTTCTTTGCGGCTGGTCTCCTTCGCTTGACGTGGTATCTCTGTCCCGTGCCAAACTGTGGAAAGACCGTGTGGGACAGACCTTCGGAGGTTCCCTACTTGACCCGGCTGATTACCTCGCTCTCTGGCTCGCCACTCAGAGCTCTAGTGCCAAGTACCACTGTTATGGATTATGAGAACGATCCATGGGCTGGGGTATTCTGTAATCATAACATCCAGTAGAACTACTGTGTTGTATCTTTTGAAGCTTTGCGAGTATATTAGTCGTAAATCACCAGAGTCTGATCTCAAGAATGCCCGAGTTCACCATTCACCGAAGAGTGTGAATCCCAAACAATTCAGATATCTGTATTCGGGCAGCGTACCAGAGCAGCGCTGGAGCAGGAGCAGAGGGCAGAGCAGCAATCAGAGCAGCGACGCCTCAACACGTCCTTACTTAGGAACTTTCTCCGTAAGGTGGCCATATGTAAAACATGTATCGATTTACAAGTCGAGACAGAGGATTTCGAAAGGGAAACCTAGCCTTCGAACTAATAAAAAGTACACTTCATTCAAGCTACACTATGGTACGAAATTTTTAGGTACAATGAATATGATCAGTACAGAATTGTGGCTCTTTGGCTTCGAGTCCCGGTGCCACCGAACGCTGGCTACGACGCGGTTAAAATGTCAAAGTTATGTCAAAATATAGAATTTACAAATGTCAACAATAATTCAAAAATGTAACTATGCATTCACGGTATCACACTTCCGCAAGTGTTCGAAATCGTATTCACAAATTCGTCTGTGCTACTCTTCATTTTCTAGTTAAAAATGTTGTTGTACAATTTCTTAGTGTTTCTGTTTATCGTGTTCAAGACAGGTGCAATAACATACAGCTAGAGTCATTCATATTTGAGTATAAACCAGACAACCATATTTTCTACGTCGTAGCCGAACATTAATAATCCCCTGCTTGCAGTGTTAATGTTGGTTGTGATATGGCATACTATACTAAGATCAACTGGTGCCCGTCACGTCCGTTTGGTATTAATTTGGGACTACCCCCCGGCCATGCAACGCTACTGTGCTCCTCGTGATGGGCCTACACACGCGAACGCCCTTATTGTTGCAGCATTCGACGAGACCACCAAACTGCCCATCCAATCCTTTGTACATTTACGCTTATAATCCAGTTCCGCTTCCTTCAGTGAAGGGTGCCGGGTTAAAGGTTTGGAGGATCTCGACGTAGCGCGATCGTTTCAACGACGCGCTCGTCCTCGTCGGTTGTGGGATGCTCTGGGCATCGTCTGGTGCGTGTGCTTCGCCTCCCAGGTCGCTCGTTTCACCTGAACTGACCTGCTTGCCCATCAGTGCTCTCAGCCCACCTCGACAGAGTCGACACGATGTGCTCGTCTCATTGAAGCGCTCGTTCAGTTCGCTTTCATGACGTTCTAGATGGATGTGGTAGTCACCTATTATTCATTATAGCCGTTTCGCCGCCTGGCTTGCCTGGCTCGTCCTTGGCTGTCCTGGGTGAGTCTTCTTGTGAGTCACGATTTGATTCATCCTCATCGACGCGGTGAATTCAGATGGGTTTCAAGGTCGTTTGGCATGCTTTGGAGGTGGAATGGGTGGCCCAGGTATGCCGTTCATCCTGCGCTTCCTATCAAACCCTCTTCAAATTCCTCCACGAAATGATGCCATGCTTGGTTTCCTGCGCATACCTGATCAGGAAATTTGCAGACCTAATCGACGGTCTGTTCGGTATCGTGATGAAGATGACATGGATGATATTGGAGTCGACAGTGCCGCCGGAAAGTCCCAAGACTTGACTCATTCTATTGAGCGTGTCATTGACCGAGTGGCGATCTACGCCCTCTCTCGGTTCGCCTCATCTTGACACTTGGCGTGTCGATGTGTTATCGCGGTTCGCTTTCGCTTTTTTGGTCGCAGGACTAAACTTGCCAACCCAATCGACAGCCACGTCAATATCAAGATGCCAACGACACCCGACGGCCTGTGCCTCCCAAGAAATCATCATAACGTATGTAAACATGTCATGGAATCCATTGAGCCTGTCATATGGTTGACAACACGACGCAGACGTAGGACGTTGTCAATCGACCCGCTTGACGTCGACGGGACCTGAATCTGTTTCATGCGGAACAAAACTCTCGGGCTTGCTGCGATGCTGACCCATGAGGTAGCCTGCCTTGAAGAATGGCGATGCGCGCGAGTGTACATGTATCATCGAGGTGTCGCCCGACATGTTTTGTTTTTCGCGCGACTTGTAGGGAATGGTTTGACGTTGGCCGCGCTCGGAACGCCGCCAGACGGACACTGGGGAAGTGGCGTCGTAACTAATTTACTTGGAGACCGATTTGTCGTTACACCGTGATGATGGTTGATGATGATGAGTATGTACTGTAGATATGCCCGGATCGGAGGACCGAGTTTGACATGGTTCCATTTAGCATTTTGTGTGACAGCCTTGAGCAGTCCATCCGTCCGATCCATGTCAAGCGTGATCTGTGGTCATGATGAATGATAGGCTGATCTCGTCGCAAACGGTGGTCGTTACCGGTCGCGGCGTGCAAAAATTGGATCATCGGGCATAAACGGATTGATATGTATCGATCGCATCGATAGGAAAATCAGTCACTTTGAGCGTCCGACAGCGAAAAGCCTCGTCCATGATCATAATTATAATCGTGAAAGTCTTGTATAGTCCAGATGGAACGATACAGTCATATGGTACGATACAGAACAAAAAACACACACACAAAGCGAAATCCGCAGTCCATTGGGAACCATAAAAAGTAATAAAAAAGAGAGAGCGGTGGAGGCACTCGGCGCCCATCATCAGTCCATGACCCACCACTTGACCATCTGAGACGCCCCAAATCTCAGGATGCAATAACACTGCCGAAAGCCGGTATTGTAATCGCCGTCGTCGGTGATCGAGAAACACCGGTCGGTAGCGCGATAGAGGCGCTTTCGGAGGGAGGGGGGGACAAAGTGTTGTTGATGGGACCGTGGAGGTGACGGCGTGAGTGGCGAGTGGGGACGAAAACGATAGAAAAATGGGTAACTAGCAGGCTCTGCCGCAGCACTTGATAGAGTTGGACAAAGGCGCTATAGCGCTTGTGTGCGTATCGTCGTGCTCTGGCACGAATGTGTGGTTGACATCAAGGTTTGGATGAAACACGGTATTGGACGGACCTCTTTGGTACGTACGACAGTCGTACACTGTCACGCGGTTCAGTATCACTATACGCACACATGAATTGAGCCAGAGAACAGCGAGACGTACCGACGTATGCGCCGCCAAGCTTATCGCCGACGTGGGTCCGGCCGCTAATCTGGACGTCCCTCGCGAACGCTCGGCTCTCGTCCGAGCTATCGCCAAGGGAGCACCTTGGGACCGATGAAGTGAGCGGCCGTCTAGTTCCTGAAGGTCAGAGTCCGAATTCAGGTGTCAGCCCAGTATTCGTCACATATGTACGCACGTCGCAGAGTTCGTAAAAGCGGGATTCTTCCTCGACGTCGATCTTATCTGGGATGACGACGTCGCATTTTGAAACGGAGGATGATGGATTATCGAAGAAGAGGACGGGACACCGCTAGACGACTCGGTCAGGGCCATCTGACAATGACAAGAAATTTCTGACGGGACGGAGAGGGCGATAGCCGTGTTTGTAGAGCGTAAGCTGTTTCCCAAAAAGCGGACCGTAAATAGGTTTCAGAGTCAGCCAGCACATCCCGCTGCGCTGGCTGACTCTGAAATCGCTGATCCCTATTTAAGGACCGGTAAATTCCGACTTCACTCTCTTTCGCGTTTTCATCATGCTCTCTAACACTCATGGCACAACACCAAGTAGATGTAACGCCCATGTACTGTAACATGCTGGACGCGGTTGTGATTGCTGACCCAAGTAGTCTCAATACGTTATGCCCGTGACAAACGTTTCCTGTAACGCAAATCCCGAGTGTACTGAGGGTGTTCGAGACTATGACCCAGGTGAGAAACAATTTCCTGACTATCCGCAGTAAACTCCACCGATTATGTGATTCGGCTAAACTTCCCAATTTCAGCAATCTACACGCCTGCCTGTGGTATTACACTTCTTCCGCTCAGGGGGGAACATTAGCATTAGTCGCGAGTAAAATGTCGTAGAGTAGTTCAATATCGAATAGACAGAATGTCAGCCTAGCAAGAACGTACACGCATCGACGGGTGGGTAGTTCAGGTCCCTCCTCAACAACGTACTCGTGTTTCAAAGGTTGCAACACACTCCTTACTGGACTACTGGACAAAATAAAAGCCCTACGTGATGACTTCCTTATTGGTGAGTGGCTCCGCGGACCCTGTTTTCGCCTCCCGATCCTGATCACCGAGAACGCTGGGGACGTCGATGACAAGCCCAACTTTACGGCACAGCGTGCGCGTGTTGAATATTCCTAGGGCCCCAAATATGCCTGCTCTGCAGCGAATCGTCTAGTATGTCACCGTGTTTTTAATTACCGTATGACCGATGCAACTCTCCACCAGGTCAACAAGGGTCTGGATGCAGCTCAACTGGCGAACCCCAACCAGGTAACTGACCTTGCGAAATCATTCCTATTGGTCGATAACTCACAGTCGGGAGGCAATATAATAGGTCACACATCGCCGATACCTTCTTCCCATCGAACCAATCTTTTGCCATGTCCAATCAAACTGACTTTCGTCTTCCTGGCCACCGACTCAATCAGGTGGCAGAACGCAAGCTGGAAGACTCGTTCCAAGCCGCTTATAGTCGGCAATGGAACGCCCGTAACTTGGAGGCTCCATGGTACGACCCGTGGGTCCAGATCTTTTCAGATCTCGTTGCTGGACACGCTTCACTGTCCGCCGCCCCCCAGGCGTATCTGTGGTATGACTTGGGTTCTCAAGGACACGAACCACATGCCGCCCCTGCTCCTCCTCATCTCATGTCTACGGAAGATGGGGAATTGGACGAGCTACAGGACGATGTTGGCAACATCACGCTGGACTCAATCGCATCTCTGTCTGTTCCCTCCCATCGCAATCGCTGCCGCATTCCCGATATTTCCATCTTACGCAAAGTATCCTTCACTCGTCCACAGAGCGCCAAACTCCCACAACTTGCCCGAAGGGTTACATACGTCGGTTACGTCCTCCTCGCCGAGCTCAAAGGCTTCTGGTCCTCGCTGTGACAGCATCCGGACCAGTCTGGTCAATGCCATAAGGCCCATGTCACTTGCACGGACTCAGGTGACGAAGCAAGCCGCCCATCTTTTTAAAATATACACCCGCCAACAGTCTATCTTACTGGTTGCCATCACTGGCTTTTGGTGGTCGTATAGGGTCTATCATCGCGACCAAGTAGATGGTATGGTCGCTGTTGATGAGGTAGAAGAGGAGGAAGAGACGAATTATGAGGTTCCCGATCCCACGTTGTTGGATCAAAATGGTATTCATAGTGGCTTGATGGAAGTCCACTCCGACTTGGATGAAGCATCCACCCGAGCGTTCGAAGAGGAAATGTACGGTTTTAGCCTTGATTCTATC
Organism: Boletus reticuloceps; assembly: GCA_018397855.1. Classification (NCBI taxonomy): domain Eukaryota; kingdom Fungi; phylum Basidiomycota; class Agaricomycetes; order Boletales; family Boletaceae; genus Boletus; species Boletus reticuloceps. The sequence goes on from JAGFBS010000055.1 coordinate 143,275, forward strand.
AAGGATCTTCTTGCAAAAGGCGAGCATAACTTCCATACCGTTTTACCTGAAGACCAGATGAAACTTTGTGAGCGCGCTTGGTCAAAATATTTACTGTACGGTACTGCACCCTCAAACCAGGTGTTCAGCCTGATACTCAATAGGTTACATTCTATCGTTCACGTTCACCACGACGAGAGCATGGGATAGTGTTTGTACTCATACTATATGTACCTACAGTGATTGTTACAGACGAGCCATGTGACGGCATGCGCAGGGTTTCAAAAGTGTGATGGACTGTGGCGCAGTGGGGCACGAGTGAAGCCACAGTGCGATGTCTTCGGACAAGCGACGTAAGCGAGCGGCGGCGCGCCTTGTCTTCGCGCCACCACCTCGTCGCCCACCACACCCTGCCTCCATTCCCATTCCGGTGCCTCGCAGCTCACTTCCCTTGGGTCCGGAGCGCGCGAACCCGATTGCCGTGCACATGCGCCTGCGAGGCGTTCCCACCCGCCCTCGCAGCTCACGCCCTACCCGGCAAGTCGGGCTCCCGTCCCGGGCCGAAGAGCGCCCCGCGCTCTTGCCCATCCACTCCCTCTCTCGTCCATCCGCTCCCTCTCGGCCTCCTCCTCTCGTCGGCCTCGCGTACAGAGCGATGTCCAAAGACCATGTGATGGAGTTCTGAACCACCGAATGTCCAGTATCTTCGGTGGCCCCATCATGTAGCAGGTCTGAGCAGCCTGTCGGGAGCACATGCATGGGAAAATAACATCCTACCCAGGGGCAGCGACGAGCGCCAGCGAACGAGGTGTAGTAGGACATGGCCCAGGTGGGCTTCCCGTTTCCCCCCGCGTTTTTTCTTGACTAATTAGCCGAATGGTTCTACCGCAGCTCCTCGATGACCACTGACAACCAGCCGTGCCTATGCAACTGTATGAGGGTGAGCATGCATTGACCAAGGACAACAACCTTCTTGGCAAGTTTGAGCTTTCGGGCATTCCTCCCGTGCCTAATGGTGTTCCTCAGATGTCACGTCGAAGTTGATGAAGACTCAGTGATCATGATGCCAGGACCGCCTCTCTCCCTTCCGTGCCCACCTTGTTCACTCCCCTGTTCCGTCCATTCGTGCTGACCTCACCCGCTCGCGACAACGTCAGCGTGGAGGTCGTGGCAGCATGGCCACCATGTTGCCCTCTTCCTCGTCGTCACCTTCGTCTGTTCACCCCGCCACCTTGTCTGTTCCACCACATCCATTCACGACACAACGACGACAACGATCGAAAGTGGAAGACGTGGCCTGGCCACCGAGCTGAACCTTGAAGAAGGGGTGCAAATGCTCTCGCGCCAGCTGCACGCACAGATACTCAAACATGCCACTTTCCCCCCACCCGAGCCTGCGTTTGTAAATTGCACGCGACCACCTTCACATGCACGGTCTCAATTCAAAGGAGGACATGGAAACAAGATTCCTGCCGGTAATGCACTCACCAAGTTAATAATAGGCACTCCACTGACCGCAGCCGTCACTCTCGCGACACAACAGATCGATGACGCTGATGCGGACAATGCGCCCACGGCCGAGGCGAAACCTGGATTTTCTGCATTTGGTGCCCTCGCAATAGAGGGTGATGATGGCCCACCCGAAGTGGACGAGAACGAAGACTTTGGAGGTCTCATGGTGCGTTCAAGGAATCACATTCGCATTCCATCCATCTACTACAACTGTCGTACCATCGCATAGTGTGCCATAAAGGGAGGGATAGGGAAGACTAAGAAGGACAAAAAGAAGGCCAAGAAAGTGCAAGAAGATTTCGACGAACCCCTTGATGAAGAACTGGTAGCTGTTGCGGAGAAGGCGCGAGTAGAAATGACGGCGGATGATCTTGCTGACGAAGAGTGGGCTCCTTAGCAAGACAAAAGCAAGAAGGGTAAAAGGGAAAAGAAAGGCGCAAAACGAGGAAGAGGGCCAGGGTAATGCCTTTGGCTCTTTCATTTTGGCCTTGAACTCATCACAGAACGCAGACGGACTTACCCCCATAATTTCCTCTGCCCCTCCAGTCCCCAGTGCCGAACCTCAAGCGGATGGAGACGAGGATGGAGACACTGGTCCGAAGATCCTTGACAAAAAGGAAAAGGAGAAACTCAAGAAAGAACGTGAAAAGGTTGCTTTTCCTAAATCCTAGTTTCTCAGTGTACGTCTGACCTTTCCCAAGCCAAGAAAAAGGTGCAGGCTGAGGCAAAGAAGTCTGCTGCTGCTGAAGGAGCGCCTGTTGATACCACTGTGATTGCACCGTCATCTTCCTCCGCGCTACTAGCGTCCCACTCATCCTTAACACCATCAGCTGTATTCGGAAGCTCTGCTGGAGCAGGGGATGGTGAAGGAAATGCAGTGGCAGGCGCAGGGCTCAGCGGTCTTGACTCTAGAGCGGGGGACACAGGGGCTGAATCTTTGTACTTGCTCATTGGCCCCTTCTTTTTACGGGAAGCATATTACCAGCAAAGGGCATCCCGGACGGTTGTTGCAAACCTTCTATCTGCACTCCCGAGGCAATCAACGCTTGTCTGCGTCGTTCAGCAGCGGCCTTTTTCTCTTTTTGCTTCTTCGTCAGTAAGCGACCCTCTTTTTTTGGCCAACTCGCATTTCATGATGTATCTTTTTTCCTCTGCTTTTTCCTCCTCCGCTGCCCGCCTCTCTTCCTCTTCTCTGCGCTTTGCTTTTTCTTCTAACCTCTGCTTTTCCTCCATCATCGCCTTCAACGCGATTATTCCACCTTTCTTTTTGTTTGCAGTCGGGGCTGGTGCCGGGGCCGCAGCGGGAGCTGGGACCGATGCATCTTCGTCCCTTTTACCCTTCTTCGCATCAGCATCAGCAGCTCCCCCGCCGTCCTGGCCATCCCCCTCCTCTTCATCTTTCCCTAACTTTGAATCGGAAGGTGCTGGAACCGACGCTGCCGCGCCAGCTCCTGCAATTAAGGAAGACTGGGACGCGTCAAGCGAAGATGAAGTGAGTGCTGCGCCTCCGCCTTCCGAAAGCAAGCCCACAAAGGCACCTACCGTTCTTCCTACGCCTCCACCTTCCCAGACCACGAAGGAGCACCTCCTGGCACGTATATTTCATCGTCTTCTGTCTCCTTATTATCGGTCTACTCTAGCGTTGCCTGCAAATGGAGAAGCAAGCAGACCTCAAGCAGTGCCAGGGTCCGATCTCAAGCCCCCCGCGGAAGGATCCTCAGATGAATCTTCCGAAGACGATTCGGAAGAAGGCAGAAGCCGCCAAGCGTAGGGCAAAGGCACATGAGGCTGCGCTTGCTGAGCGTAGCAAGGATAACCTATGCAGTCCGGTCTGTTGTATCCTGGGTCACGTCGATACTGGCAAGACCAAATTGCTCGACAAGGTCAGGACCTGTGGTGCCTCCTCTCCATCATTCTCATACGATCGAACCAGATCCGGCAAAGTAACGTACAAGAAGGCGAGGCTGGTGGTATCACGCGACAGATTGATGCTATGAAAACCAAGACGACGGTGTTGAATAAGGTTCGTAATTTGTAAACAGTTGTTATCCTTTCATGTTTAACAGTATGTGTGCTACAGGATGGGAAATAAGAATACAAATTTACAGGGTTGCTTATCATTGACACTCCTGGCCACGAATCGTTCACCAATCTACGCAGTCGTGGAAGCTCACTTTGCAATATCGCCATTCTTGTCGTTGATATCATGGTAAGTTCCCTTGCGGGAATGCCAAATATGCTCACGATTGACCAATAATAGCATGGCCTCGAACCACAAACACTCGAGTCCCTCCGCTTACTTAGAGATCGACCCGTTCATCATCGCCCTTAATGAGGTAACGTTATATCTGTCTTGATACATACGCCACTTCTCAATCATATCCAGATCGATCGTATGTTCTGGTGGGAGGCAACTCCTGATGGCGCATTCCTGGAATCATTGGCCAAACAGAAGAGATCTGTGCAGCGCAAGTTCAAGGATCGTGTCCAGAAGACCATGCTTGCCTTTGGTGAGCAAGGCTTGACCGCTGTGCTCCACTGCGAGAACAAGGACTTCGCCCGAAATGTTTCGCTTGTACCCACTTCTGAAATAGCCGGGGAAGGAATTCCGGACATGATCATGCTTTTGGTCGACCTAACACAACAACGGATGAGCGATCGCCTCATGTACCTATCAGAGCTAGAGTGTACGGTGTTGGAAGTCAAGGTCGTCGAAGGTCTCGGAACCACCATTGGCGTTGTCCTTTCTAATGGTATTCTGCGCGAGAGTGACAAAATTGTCGTCTGCGGTCTCAATGGGTCACTCAAGTTCGCTTCATCGCCCGTAGTCTGCTTACGTGCACCATAAGCAAGTAAAGGCAGCACTTGGTGTCAAAGTTGTGGCCTCTGATCTTGAGAAAGCCGTTGCTGATTCGCAGCTTCTGGTTGTCGGTCCTGACAACGATGAAGAAGACCTAATGGAGGGAGTTATGTCTGATCAGACCTCCCTGCTGAACTCCATCGATAAATCGGGACGTGGCGTCTCGGTACAAGCCAGCACACTGGGCTCGCTTGAAGCTCTCCTCCATTTCTTGAAGGTTAGCAAGATTCCGGTGCCAGGTATTAATATCGGGCCCATCCACAAGAAAGACATCATGCACATGGCAGCCATGCTCGAGAGGGCCAAGGGCTTGCCGTCGTCCTTGCCTTTGATGTCCCTGTCGACATGGATGCGGAGTGGTTGGCGGAGGAGATGGGCATTAAGATATTCGAAGGTTTTTACTGGACTAGATCTGTGTGGACCCACTGACATTTCTGCAGCTGATATCATTTACCACTTATTTGATGTATTCACTGCATACAACGAGATAATGGCAGTCAAACGTCGCGATGCTGCGCCACAAGCATTCTGGCCTTGTCGCTTGAAGACAATTGCTGCATTTTGTATATGAGACCCCATCATTCTGGGTGTGGATATTCTCGACGGAACATTCATTACGGGTCGGTACGCCCATCTGCGTTGTAAAGGTCGACCCAACTACCCAGAAGAGGGAATATCATTGACCTTGGGAAAATGTAAGTCACAGAAACAAATATATTATGTACAGAACATCATTGGAGATTAGGCCTCGCCCCCACAAGGGGTCACTCGTCTGATTCCCGAGTCTTTGCCCCACCTCTCGCACATCCCCGTCTTGATTCTACATGCGTTCGTTATGCTTGAACCATTCACAGAAGGCGTACACGCTTGCTGCTAGAAGAGCCGGCCGTAGCTGAAGCCCCCTCCCTAGAAGAATTGGCTGCCTTCGGTGGCTCGTTGGCGGAGGCATCTTCTACAGCAGAAGACTCATCAGCCGAGTCTATATGTCCGGAAAAGTGCTCACCGTCTGCTGAACGTGCTCTCTTGCAGGTATTGGGCCTACAAGATGTCGTCATTGCTGCAAGGGGGGGGCGCTTCGGGACGAGGGACCGGACTATCTCCAGTCGCGCCTCGATCTTCTTCTGGTAAGCTTCTTCTTCTATCCGTCCTTCCTCTGTACCAGTACTGCGCTTGTCCTCTTCAAACCACTCTCGGCCCAGCCTCACAGCTTCTTTACAGGGCTGCTCCATCCTGTCTTCGAACCATAGTCGGTCGTCACGGTGGTCCCTCTTCCAGTTCGCCATTGCCTCCCAATTTGGCCACGTCTTCTGCTGTCCGGCCTTCTTCACTTCCCTTTTTGCTATGGGGATGATTCCAGGAAGCAGAGAGCATCTATCAGGCTCCATTTCCTGGACTGACTCCTGTATATAAAACGTTTGTAGGTCCCTGCTCAATTGATAGCTCCTTACCAGAACGGCTGTGAGTTCGTCCATGGCCATCTGCCATTGGCCGGTGCCAACGACTTCCAGCAGGATTCTGGCTATATCGCGTCCGCATCTCCGGGCTGCTGGATGCATTCTGTGTTTTGTTCGTGCCATGGTTGGTGATGGGGGCAAAGTTGGGCGCTGCCTGTGAGCTTTGTTTGTGAGCTTTATCCTCCTCGGGTGTGGGGCTGTGTCGCACATTCCACTGGTCCACCCCCATTGTTAGCTCGATGAAGTAAGCGAAGCTCGCAACACATTATGCTTGCACACGGCATCAGACCCCACAATGCGCCTCATTTGTTCTCATGTGGGAAGAGCACTAGAAGAAAAGGAACTCTCCACACTGCCGAGGGCGGGCGTCCCCGACCTCGGGGTGGTATTCACGCGACTCGCCGCTCTCACCGAGTCCGACATCGAGCTCAACTTTGGCAGGCGATGCCACCGCATGAACCATCACCGCCATCGCCGTCGCCGTCGTCGAGTATCATATTCACAAACATGTCGGGGGCCATGGGCTCCCTCAGCTCCAAATTCCCGGCAGATTTGCCATAGCAAGGGGGTCGACCAATCTGCCCCTTGCTATGGCGACTATCAGACCTCACGGTCGAAGACACGGGCAGCCTACTACCTCAACCGAGTGCACTTTGATGCACCCATGTCCCCGCTCGAACTCGAGATTTATCATCAGATGCGGAACATGATTGAGATCGACCTTGCGTTTTACGAGTGTATTTTCACGGTCGATGCAGATACGGTATGTACTCTCGTCGGTGTGCGTGAGTGAGGGGATTGATAGACAGTACAGATGGTTACCCCCGAGTCGCTCAATCGTCTGGTCGCGTCGGCTGCGGACGATTCAAGCATTATCGGTATCTGTAGTGAAACAAAGCTCTCCAACGTGGAAGGCTCGTGGTGGACGATGATTCAGATTTATGAGTGCTACCTGTCCAAGGCGTTCGAAACCCTCTTTGGTTCCGTTTCCTGTCTGCCCGGGTGTTTCTCGCGATGGGTCCGTACGGCTGCTCATCATTTTCAACCGGATCATCGACGAATACGCCGAATGCAACGTTGACACAAGAAAAGCCTTTCTCGCTCGGTGAAGACCGTTTCCTTACCACGTTCCTCCTCGAGCATTTCCCGACGTTCAAGACGAAATTCATTCCGGACGCGGTAGTGCATACGATGGCGTCCAAATCATGGCGGGTCCTGTTTTCTCAACCACGTCGGTGGATTACTCGGTGCACAACTTGTTGGAATTGGTGATCTTGCCCGAGTTGTGCGGCTTTTGATTTCAGGATACCCATAGGCATATACCTAATGCACACGCATGTCATGATATAGTACGATCAATAAATGATCGTATCCACACATCGCACCGCACCGGTAAATCGAATACCACCTTGAATTCTTCGCTTGCTTCGTATACAATCCCGTCGCGTGGATCGCACATTGGATCAACCAAGCGACAGTTGAGCCTTTCATGATTCATCGTCCAACGTTTCAACGTTGCCTTTTCCGTAATCTGTGAGCCGCTAGAGTGATCCAGCCGAAGTCCGTTGTGAAATGGTGTTGTGCCTGGAAAGCGTACCGGCTCAAGAAATCAAATGGTGCCCTCTACCGGCTCATGATCCAGTCAGCTCCGACCCTCTTTATCAATTGACTCCACATGGTGACTGAAATCACACCTAGTGGGAAGGTGCGCCACCCAGAAATCCGCGCAGATTGGGTATTTTGGCCGGAACGTTCGAAGATGGGTCACTCTCCATATACGCCGTACCAGATCCCGAAGATATAAGACCTCCAGAACACGATGCCGCTAGGCCCGTCTTTGGTGAGCCTTTTTTTTTCCACCGTCGGTGAGAAGACCTTATCTCGCCAGTCGGGTTGCCTGAACCGGCCTTAACGGTATCGAACACGAAGGAGCGTCATGCTGGTCCCTGGATTGGGCCAACAGTTGGTCTCACGAACGGTAAGTTCCAGGTCCCGAATCCGAACGTTTGCCACGGCCCGGGTGTGACGTGCTTCAAGGTTGTCTCGCTGTCTACAATGTCAAAGCAGGCATTGGAGAGCGGCGAACGGTTGCGCAAGGATGAACTTGTGCGCTTCTAGTATATCGCGACGGGCCTTTCGGACGATACCAAGTCCCTAACAAAACCTGAATTAGTCGATGCCATTATTGCTGCACGCGATGACGTTGCCTCACTTCCCCCTTCTTCCCCTCCGGACAAGGAGACGGTAATTCCAGTGATTTCTCGTCAGATGATGGGAATGTTGCAGGTGATGAGGAGACGGATGTCGGTGCCAAGTACACGGCAGCTTCAAGTCTAAGGAGGCGTGTAACTGTTAATATTGTGTGCCAGGCAAATACACATGCCCTGAAGACGCATAGTCTCTGGCTCAGCTCCACCCACATCCGTGTCCTGTCGAACTGAGCGTGGCTCCGGAGAAGAAAGCAGAAGTTCAACGATATTGTTACCAGGTTAGTATTCTGGTGTTACTGTTTTTATCCGACCATCCGACCACACTTTGGTAGACGACGAAATACTCGTTTGACATCGAGTCGATCTTCTCCGACGGTGGCATCTTCCAACCCTCTCCCGTTGCCACCTGCCACATGTCTCCGTACTCGCAAGGGCTCTGGGGAACATCCCCCAACACAAATTGTGTTGTCGAAAGCCAAGACCAAACCAAGACAAGTTGAGTTCAGCGAGGATGTCCAAGCACAGTCTCTTCCAGCGTCTGGAGATGAAAGCGAACTAACCGATCTCGCGGAGCTGGAGGCGGCTACATCATGTAGTCCCCGTCGTCGAGTCCGTAGTAGAGACAAGGTCAATGGCCATCTTTCCGCCCACGATCACGACGCTACCCCGAAGCAAAGAGTAAGGTGCAAGGATGCTTCAGAATCAGAAGAATGTGATGTGGATGAGAACCAGTGTATGGATGACGAGGAAGAGATTGATGAACTTATTAGGCACACGAATCCATGCGAGGGCACGAATGGCGGACTGGTGTACGGCGATGAAATGTGTTGGAAAGATGTCTGCGGCAGTATCAGCACGCTTCGAGGTGACGATGAGGTGAGAGACCCGGTGACCTAGTAGAGGTTCGTCCATTTCTTCCGTCGTGTCCTCATTAACTTGGTCTTCCTCTTCCTCGTCATCTCCTTCGCTGCCATCATCCCTAGGGGTGTGTGCATCTGCGTCCTCCGCGGTCGCAAGCGTCGTTTAACAGGTGTGCGCCGACCGTTTCCCGGCGGTGGTGAAGGTGAAGGGGAGGACCTACAGATGGGTCGGGCGTGCCCAGTCTATCTGAAGATCCAATGGTCATCGCGAGCGGTAGGCACGACGGCGTAGAGTGTCTCACTGACATCCGGGAACTACACGGCAACGTCGTCAACCATACACGAGGCACGTTCCCTTGCCGTTAGTCTGCATTCTCGCGTTTTGAACCCACTTGTCGTCAACAGACATCATCAACAATGCGACCTATTCCATGTTTGCGACAGGCCCGATCATGATCGACCATGACAATACTGTCAAGTCGTACTCCGTGTCGCCAAGCATGTTAGGGCGCGGTCATGTCCTGATGGAACCAGATGGGCCGGTTTGGGTCTGTCCCACGTTTGCTCTCGCAGGATACGTTTGACAAGTCGCCATAGAGCGTAAGCGCGTCGGACTACCACCCTCAACTCGCTGTCGGATCGGCCGACGGATCGTGTACGACCACCAACATGCTCAAATCGACACGGAGGGGCGGCATCGTCGTGCGTCCAATGTCCGTTCAATACTACACATATTGACCCAAACATCCGTTCTCAGCCGTTTCTTGTGAACAAGATCTATCAGCTCGATTATAGCCGCAAGACGGACGAGTTTCGCATGCTCGAACCCTTCCGCAGGTCACGTCAATCCACGGCGTCTCGCATCTTGGTCACACTGAACCGAGCCCCCCCAGGAAATGCAAGAAAAGACGACCAGCGCCAGGGGCAAAGGGCAAGGCAAAGACAAGAATAAAAACAAGCAAGATGCAGACGCGGACGCGAACGCAGAGACCAAGGGACGCAGCACCAACACTGGCGTATGGCCGCCCGAGATTGGCATCCACCGCGTGGCGTGGAACAATGGCAACGGTCTCGGGGGCGCACCACTGTTAGCCTCGGCGACAGCGTCGGGGCTTTGTCGCGTAAACTGGTTGTTGGGGAGATGGACCAAGGATAGGACGCCGTACGTGAGCGTACCAAAGATGAGAAAAGAAGTTGAGGGGGCGTCGGACGAGTCGGACGAGGAGGTATAGCACATCGTCGTCACACTCTGCATCATCTAGATCCAAACGGGTAAATGCATTGTATGATCTAGCGACGACTACCTAGTCCGAGTACGCATGCGTCAGCGTGAAGCGGACCACCTCGCATCAGACTCACAAAAAGTATGAGACTGACTTTACTTGGCCTTGAAAAAATTAGCGTCCTTGAGCGTCTGCCGATGCGTTAATCTCAACCGCCACTTCTCCGCCTTGCCACCCGGCCCATCATCCACGAGCCGCCTTGGTTTCGTGAACTCCCACAACCACGCGGGGTATTCCTCGTCTGGCTTGGCAAGGATGGGCGGTTCGCCTTTGAGGTAGTTGAGTCCGGTCATGATAGTCCCGACAGGACGAGGCAGCGTCTTCTTTTTTCGGAGGGGATTGGAATGGGGAATGACGACGTGGGACGTGCTTGTAGAGGGTTCGGACGACGCGGGTTTGGGTGGTTGGCTTGAGCCGGCTGCTGCTCATCGACGCGTATCCACGTGCTGACCAAAGAGAAAGCGTTGTCCGGAACGTCGTTCGTGCAGGGGCAAGTAGAGACATGCCAGTGTGTATGAAAACAAAATTGACTTGGGGCGTGACGACAAGAAAAACCATGGCTAGCTGGATTGTATGACACAGCCCGGCACGATCACCCAATAGCACCATCTACTACCTAGGGTCATCCTCTTCGTCATCAGCGTGAACCGAGGGCTCTATCTCGGGGGAGAGACCATAGGGTGGGTGTTGTTCCTCGTGCACATATGGATCAAGTTCAAACGGATCGATATCCGTGTCTGGTGTCGCGGGTGGAAGTGACTGTGTTGGCTCTGGATGTTGTGCCAGTGGAGAAACATTGTGCGACAGAGACATTGGAAGAAGCGTGGCCGGAGGGGGAGAGGATATGGGCAGCGGCCGAGTTTTGGCCGGAGCATTGTACTGCGGCAGTGTTTGCGTGGCTGGTCGAGGTTGCGGTGGGTTTGTACTACTTGGGGGCTTGGGTTGGAGATCGTACTCAAGCTATAACAGGGAAGTGATAAGGAGGCCGTAAAACCGAACAAATTCCATCTCACCGCCGCAAAGACTTCTTCCCTCCGTTTCTTACCCTCATCCTTGTCAATGCAGTAGCAGAGGTACAGGACATCCGCACTGGAGCATGGTCAGCGACATGCCGGAGAGACAACTGAAAAAAGCTCACGTGTCCTTCACAAGACCAACACAGAACAAACCAACGAGGGCTGTCACGCCACCAGCCAACACAGCAGCACCCAAGGCAGAATTTGGAGCGCTCAAGGTATGAGCAACGAACAGATAGGTCATCGCGCAAACGGAAACGTAAGCGTCAGCGACGTATAAGTGAGCATCGTGAGTTGTGCTAGAAAATGGATCAGTTTTTGATGATCGCGTGACGGATGAGTTGAACTGGCGTACGCTCGGTCTTAAACTTCCGTCTGAAGCGCCCTGCTCCTGGAGATTCTACAGCTGCTGTAAGAGCACGTGCTCGTCTTGCGCTCGGCAGGAAGGGATCACCGGTAAACACCAGAGCATACATGCTAAACGACGTGGTCACGCTTTCCAAATAGCCTACTGCCACGCCCGCACCAATCGTGAGCGGTTGAAGCCAGGGTCGGAGAGCGAGCGGGAAGTATGAAGGCACGAATACCAGCCATGATGAGGGCACTCAGAACGATCGATCCCAGAGATGGATAAGTAGCGCGAAGGATGGCAGCGTGGATCACGTGCGTGTCCATGGGAGGTGGTGGAGTTTGACCTGGGCTGAAAAATGGGGCGAGTGAGAAAAAGAAGGAGGCTTGACAAAAGAGACACATAATACCATGCACCAATTACTCCCGCACAAGTAGTGCGTAGAATACCCCGTGCAACGCCCCAGCTCCAGAGCCACACCCCAGTGGTGCCAACGATGGCCCAATCTGCCCATTCCTGGATGCGCCATTGAGACTGGCCTTGCGGGAAGTAGCCCATTAACAAGAGATGGAAAATGAGTGTGACGAAAGGGATCGAGGCGATTAATATTATGAGAAGCATGGCGGGAGAAAGTGCCATGATTTGGACATGAGAAGTCGCGACGAGAGGTCAAGAATGGACGGTGCGGAATGAATCTGGCGAGGAAGATCGATTAGACGTCGAGCGGTAAGTACTGAAAATACGAGGGGGATGATAGAAAACAAGCGTAATCTATGTTTCAACTAAGTCGTGACTTTTAGACAATGAGGTGACGGACGACTCACCCAACGCTTTCACCCCATGTTGGCTCCTGATCACTGTCCCACTGGCACGTAAAAATGCCAACAAAGGCCCATACTGCAGAAATGAAGAGCGTGACTGGTATACATACTGAGGTGACGACCATGACAAGTTTGACGAACATCCGCAACAGGAAGATGTGTGCATAAGCAACGGCGGCGCTGACGAATGTCAGGGTGGTGAGCAACGGTACTGTGTGCGGTAGAGTGAGGTATGACAAAGGGCCCCTTAGTTTCTTGGGCAATTGCGCAACGAACATGAGCAAGAGGGAGAAAAAGAAACATAGTGTGATACCTAATGCACATGACGAGGATCTGGGAGCGAGAATACGTCAATTGGGCGCTGCTCGGCAGCAGGGATTGAGTCAGAGATAAGGACACCGCCGCTTCTCGGTTATCATTACTGTCACAGCATCACCTCACACCCCCAACGATTGCCACGGACCAGCACTCCCTCGCTCATGACCATCGTTCAGCTCGGCCTTCATCCTCGCACCACCATGGTGCACCGTACCATTAACCACACAATGGATACAAGTACACAGGTGTGCACGATTCACAACACACCATGTAGCGATGGATCCGTCTGAATCTATGACAGCAATAATCGCCGCAGCCCGGCGGCCCTCAGGCTTTCCGCTCGCTTGTGGACATCCCCATTCATGTAGCATCGCTGCGTGAGTGGCGGTAACGATGAACGAGCGTGTTCATTGCATTCCCCGAGTCCTCTTCTTAAGATCCACTTGCCAGGCAGTGACTGGTCGGGCGAGCATTTAGACTACAATGATGGATTAATAGTTTGTATTACACTTTCTGTCCCGTCGAACCCGTTCCCTGCACAATGAGCAAGTGGACCGGTAGCTAACCAGCTAGCCGCGGCTCCGGCGGGGAATTGAGGGAGAGAGGGGGAAGAAGACAATAGAGATTGGTCTGCGGTGATGCTCTCGTTGATGCCCCAGTAGAGAAGTTGCGGTCACGGGACTGCAACAATTCGATCAGATGTCATTGGGTGACGGGTGACCTGGGGTGGAAAACTGATGTGTAGGCTATGGAGCCAGTGACGGAACTTGGATTCAGCGCAACCGAAAGTAAGTTCACCATTCGTATCCGTTTCGGACGTGGTGGGTGCGAAGAAGTGACGCCGACAACTATTTCCGAGATGGTCCCTTGGGAGAAGAGGTTTTGGGTGACAGTGGGGATCTCCATGTTGGGCTCGTTTGTCAGAGTTCCCCCAGTCAGGTCTTCAGGGCCAATACTAGAAGATGATTGATGACCATCCATGCTTGCGATGAAGAGGATCTTCTTACCCGTGAATGCCGTCAACGCCTGAAAAACCGGTTGAGGTGCTTGCAACACCGATGGACTGCTCGGTAATGGTGAGACCAGAACCGAGTGACGGTCATGTCCAGTCAAGATCAGCCGACGGTTGAGGAAACTCGGCACTTCCGCGCCAAAGTGGCTCTCGCGCACCGTGCTGCGGACATGCACTTCCCTCCGATCGATCCTAGAGAAGAGATGGAAGCAGGTGCAGGCTGTTCAACGTGCATCTCCAATTTGGTGAGCTCGATCTTACCCGAGATGTTGAGCTATCGCTCTTGGGTAGTCGTGCTTACCTCCTTCACCCCCACCAGTCGTCTTCGAGGTTCTCTTGACTTTCTTTCCTTTGATGCAGCCTTTTCGAGAAAGCTTACCGCGCTGAACCCCATGTTGCCTTATATGATGTCGAGCGAGTAGTTGAGCAGGGTCTTGATGGCTGGGTGGATCAAGTGACAAACAATGACGGAGCTCGTGTAATGCTGGAGATCTTGGAAGATAAGTACTCCTCCGGTGCGCTGGAAACGTACGGGAACACTCCAGAGTCCAGAGCTCCTCTCGGTCACGCTGTTGACCATGATCTAGCTCTGGGTCGCGCTCGACAAGATAGCTATCAAGCAGATTCCCATGCTTGCAGATTACTCCCCGGAGGTCTCCTCGAGACTGCTAGTGACAAACACATTCGGCGTCCGTTATTACGGAGAATTCTCACGTTTTCAGTCTCTCAGGAGTCAGATCAAAGAAGCTGCGTGGCAAGACGTCGACACGAGGGTCGCTCAGCTCGAGAAAACCGGGTTACTGGTTGACCCGTCGGTGATGATGCCATTGATGAGTTGTTCATGTAAATAATGATCTTGTTCCCGCGCACGTTGTATCACGTAATCAATCTCAGCTTCTTGAATCCACCGATCGTCTGCTCCCCCAGCCAGTCGCTATGCCACCACCTTCCCTCCCATCCACAACCTCTTCGCGGTTCCCGTAGACCTAACAACCATTCCTCGAACGTCGTTCAAGATCAAGACGTGCTCACTGGTGACTGACTGTTCAACGGTCGACCTTCACTGCTAGCCTTTCGACTCGGGATCCAACAGCTCCGCGCTGTCTGGTTCATATCGCGGCCGGAGACTTTGACTCTCTCGGCCGTGAGCCCAGAGACTTCGACTCTCTGTTGGTGAGATAGCGAATGTTGGCAATGGAGGTACCGTTGAGCTTTTGGCGCTGAGGAATTGCGCCGCCAAAGGTCTCACCCATACTGCTCGAGATTGTCAGACGGATAGACATTGACGCTAAAAAGTGTGTTCTTGCGTCTTGTCAATTGGAGAACCCTTTACTGACAAACGTCAAGATCTATTTGTCTGGGACGGGATCTCTGGTAGCGATCACTTCTGAAGACTCGTTACATTTTGCGTTTCAACCAGGATGCGTATAATGCAAAACTCGAATAGGGTGTCGAGGTTACGGACGAGGGTATTGAAGAAGTTGTCTCCGAGGTCTCGGACAAGCAAGTGTGATTTATCATGATCGGTGGTATGGCCATCTAACACCACCCGTAGTGCCATGACCGCAAAATGGGTCGGGGATTGTTTCATCTATACCACAACGGGCAACCGGGTCGACTACTTTGTCGGCAACGAATCCTATACCATCAGTCCATCAGACACGTACGTTCGACTTTGTCAGTTTTTTTCCTCCAGTCATTTCCCCCCCTTTTCCAGCCGAGTCTTCCGAACAGCCCTCTCGGGCAAGTTTCGACGTCAGGTATCAGGGAAGAGACGTACTGGAGTCTAGCTTTGGAGAGCATCGCGCTTATACAGCGGCGACTGCAGTCTACTACTGGACTGTGTATGCGATCCTGCATCAAAAACTTGCTGAATGGGTAGAAAGATCAGCCCGTGTCTGGGAAGGCTCCCTTGCCATTGCAATATGACCGCTCGTGGTCGAACCCTAATCTTCCCTCAATATGGCATACAATCTCCTGTGGGAGAGTATGTGCAAGGCGTCGCACACCGGAGGCGTATTGACAGGAGTGTTCGGAGGAAGAACTCAAATGGCCGCATCGACGATCGATCCTAAAGAAGCTTCACTGAGTCATACGAGCTCACCGACGATCGCGGTGTTGCTGCACAGGGGTCATGGCTTTGAGTTTGGGACGACGCCTCTGCAAACCTGAGATCTAAGATCTAACTAGTGACTAGTGGCTTCCCAACCATGGTCTTCCTACGTAACTTAGCCTCAGGGCTTATTTTACCAACCTAATAAGAAAAGTATGAGCGAAATCGGGAAAATTCGATGGGCTTGCAGGATGGGTGTGGCGGTGTGAGCAAATATTAGTGCACAGGTACGGTGGTCTATGAACGCAAAGGTCCATCAGAAACACGGTCTAATTGGTACACTTGCGGAAACATGGTTGAGGGTGCTGCCGTGTATGCCTTCAACCTTGGCCTGAGACAAGTTCCAGTCGAAGACGAAGTGGATATGGCGCTCGCCTTGCCTGAACGGGCACGTCACAGCGTGATGTCAGTGTCACCCCCCAACTCCATGGTAGGAAACGGCGACTTCGCGCGAGTTCTGTGATCTAGTGCGTTCGGTTGATTATTGCCCGTCCTGGAAACGTCAAGACATCCCCGGCGCACTCGTGGTTCTGGTGACCGAGGACATAAAACCACCGCCAGCCTGAGCTTGGGTATAAGTAGCACATCCATTCCTTCCGTCTCTCCACTCCCGCCACTCCCCTCACTCACTCGTGCCTCAGCTCCTCTCCTCCCGTTCTTGCCTTTCCCTCGTACCCGCATCGCCTCCACCGTTGTTGTCCACCCTCTTGTCGTACACCAATATGCTAACGGCCACCTCTTCCTGGCTTCATTCCCAATTCTTTAGTTGTTTCATGGCCTTCTAATTCGTCCTTACCCTGTTGCCAAAGGCGATCACGCCGTCGATATGATGCTCGAGCTGAGCTAGCCATGCTACTTTGTTTTAGAGAGGATTCATAGAAAATTCGATGCATGTACATGTCTATGGGTGTCAAAGTGCACACTATTAGGCGCGCATCACGAGGGGGCAGCGCGCGCAATCATACGAAAGGGAACACGAGCACGATTACACAAAGAGTGGGCGCGAGCGCAGACGGATGTAGCGCGAGCATAATCACACAGAGGGGAGCGCATTGCGGACGGGTATAGCGCGAGCATAATCATACAAAAGGCAGTGCGAGCGCAGACGGGTATAGCGCATAGGCGGCGACAATCGATTGTAAAATGTAGCTACAAGTAGTAAAAGAAAGCCTGGGCTTGAAAGTCACTACACACGTCCGTCCATTTGAGCCTCCATGACCAACACAGCTGCAATATCCTGCATATCTTCCTCGTACCGAAGCGCTACGGAACTCTCGAGTTTCGACAGAATTCCAGCTTTGCAACTGGCACAAATACCACCATCGAAATCGGTCTCTTGCAGGAGTACAAGGATGCCTCCATGGCTTCGGCAAGGGGATTCAGGGTGGAGGAAGTGGCGAGCAATGCCGTTCCACCACTCCTCTTTCCACGCGGCTGCGCATGCCAACGGTGTTCTACACTCGGGGGACTGCACTAACATGGGTTGAGTGTAGGCTAGAGCACGGTAATGTTCTTCTACTTTGGCCTTCGTGGTGGCCAGAATCCAAAAGTTCTCCATCCCCATGCGGCGGGCCTCGAGACGGCTGATGGATGAGACTGGACGTTCCATCATTGCTCGGAATGATGGCTCGACCCACTCATGGATACGGAACTGGCGCCCGAGCTCCAGTTTCAAAGTAACATCGAAGGGGGACAGGCGTTTGAGTTCAGCGAGCGCGTACTGGAAACCACGGTCGATTTGGAAGAAATCGGATAACTTGAGGACTGATATCAAAAAATCTTGACGCTGCGGCTCACCACTGTACCTGGTATGCATCATGTTAGGTATGTTCTCGTATGAGTCCGAGTCCTGGCCAGTCTAAGAACTTACCAGCCAAATAAAAAAGTTAGTAAGTGATCGAATTCCCACCGCACGACGCCATGCAAGACAATTGGATTCTCATCGCAGCGACCCTCTGCATTCTGTTGACACGCTTGCTGACCCTGAGGTAGGGACAACATGGTTTCAAAGATGGCAGAGTGCTTGGCGAGCAGGCCAGGATACAGCTTGTAAAGTGTCTCCCGGGTTGGCTCAGGAACCTTGTTTTCAGTAAGCATCAAATTGTAATAGAAACGAAGACAAAGCTTACCAAGAATGTGACTGTCCCATCCATGAAATAGAACACAGGATGTCGTTCTCGAGGGAGATCCGTGTATGTGGTTTGACGACTTCTGGTAGATCGTAACTCATGATCCCTGTCCAGAGGGGGTGGTGTTGAAGGAGGGGCTTGCGTTGAAGGAGGGGTGGGAAGTGGAATGGACGACATGGCCATCATGGAGGGAAGCCAAATAGCATCATTAAAGGGATTGCAGCGTCGGGCATGTAGGTGGAGAGACCTAGGTAAACACGTGACTCATCGGTGATCTCTCATCTCACGCTCACGCTGCCTCCTTCCTCCACGTTGAACTGTGACCAACAACTCCACCCTTCATGCCAGGCTTCTGGCATCCTCAAGACTTCCCTGACCTCCCTGACAGGGACTACTGGCGAGCCGACATCCTCCGTGCCCATGAAATCATCCAAGATGCATGTCAGCATTCACTGGAAGTTTTACGGCAAGAAGATGGCAGTGACCCACTCCGCCTTCGGATCCACGCTGATCACATACGTTCCCAGATGATCCCACTGTTTGAGGTGCTGCAGCATGAGGTTGAAGATCCCCATTGGGCTGCGGAATCAGCACATAGAATTGGCGAGCTTTTTCGTGCACTTTCTGATGCTGCGCTTGCTGCAGCCGACCGGCAAGTTTTTTTTTTGTGTGAAGGTGTTTGCTTACAGTGAAATAGAGATCACTCTACGGCTAAACTCATTCACATTGTGCCTGTGCAACGTTGTCTTCCGGGACCAGGTCGTGGCCGCCCTTCACTCGAATTTGATGTAGAATGGCTGGCAAATGCCATGTCATCCACTCGTCGCATCTCATTGCAAACACTTGCACAAACACTTGGCGTGCATCGCAACACTTTACGCCGCCACCTTCAAATCAATGGCCTCGCGAAGCAGTTTTCTGACATAACAGATGTGGAATTAGATATTCTTGTACGCCACTACAAGCTCGGGCGTCCAAATGCCGGTCTACGATTCGTACTTGCATCACTGAAATCACACGGGCTGAACATTCAACGAGAGCGTGTTCGGAAGTCAATGCAGCGGATTGATCCACTCGGTCGCGTCATTCGCCATCAAACAGCAATCCGGCGTCGTGTATATGAATCACCACGGTCAAATTACGTCTGGCACATTGATGGTCACCACAAACTTATACGGTGGGGAATTGTTATTCACGGAATGATTGATGGGCATTGTCGAACAGTAAGGGGTTTTTTTTCACTTTAACTTCTATTTACATCACTGAAAGGTTGTTGGTTTACGAGCGAGTGATGACAATCGCGCATCAACTGTCCTCGATCTTTTCCTGTGCGCAGTCCAGGTATATGGAACACCCTGGCGAGTCCGTGGTGATCGTGGTGGTGAGAATATTGAAGTTGCGACATGGATGATCCAACACCGTGGCCCAAATCGGTCATCGTTTCTGTGGGGCAGATCCACAAGAAACACCCGAATTGAACGACTGTGGGTTGATCTTGGTGCACAATTTGTGCGGTGTTGGCGAGCATTCTTCATTCGACTGGAAGATCTTCACATGTTGGACCCAAGTGATGCTCGTCACCTGTGGCTTTTACATTTTCTGTTTCTTGATCAACTGAATATCGACTGCGAGCAGTTTCAGAATGATTGGAATCACCATTCGGTCTCGAAGCGAGGACATGATCAATCGCCGTTGGTATGTAATATGTTGATGCTCGTAATTTGAAGCTCACTTGTCCAAAAGGATATGCGGTTCCTCTCTCAAATTCAGCATGGTGAATACGCTGATTGCCACGAGCAACATCCACATGATCCCGCTGATGCGGAGATTATGGCTGGCCAACAAAGGTTTGTAACCCCGTTCATTTGGGCCCAGCAGACAATGACTGAGTTGCCGAAATTGACTAGGCATGTTCGAAACACTGCCGTCGGCGTGCCCCCAACAGCCAATCCCTTTCAGTCGATTGAGGCCTATCAAGCCTTCACTCTCGCCTTTCAACAAGCACGACATCAAGGTGACATCCCTACCGGTTATGGAGTAGCTCAGGAAGAATGGGTGGATGGCGCGTACCCTGAGCGCGAGGTAATCACTGTCGGTCGCAGTAAGAGGGTACACGAAATGGGCATGCCATTTGTTGTATGGTGGCCACGTGCAATTTTGTGGGCACAAGGCTTAGATGTCATGACACGCATCTGTATGATTGAACATGGCGAGTTGTAGTATAAATCACAGTCGCCAGGGAGGGATGTCGCTGTGGCTCTCTTCCCTGCTTTTCTACACCCTACCTCCTTGACCCTCTGCTTTTCTACACCCTACCTCCTTGACCCTCTGCATGTCAGCGGACGTGCCATCATCCATCACGCTGTCATGTCCTCGGTTTGTGCCAGGTGGTGGTCGTAAGGGAAATCGGTGCAAAACGTGCCAACGCAAGGAACGTCACCACTCTAACGTCGCTCACTCCACCAATCCCGCCCAGCAGCATGCTGCCTCATGCCCACCATCCCCCGACAATCCTATTCAAACAATACTAGACCAATATACTCGTACTCGACCCAAGGCAATCCCCCAGCCTCGGCATGAAGCAGTGACTGGCCTCCGCAAGATGCCTCCTCGGGCAGCCAAACGAGGGACTCGGGGATTCACTGGTACTGGCGGTGTGTCTGTAGACAGTTCACGTGGGTTAAGTCAAGAACGTGCCATCAAAATCGGGAGGCTGATGATGACACCGCACGGCCTCACTGCAGTACGTGTTCCAACTACATTCATTAACTTGTGTATACCCATCTAACCTACATCATGATGGCTAGGCTGGGCGTCTGAGCATTTGCAAGGTGCCCCGGAAGTCTGAGTTTGAAGAATACCGCCAACATGGTCTACTCGTTAGTGAAGATGGCGAGCAAGACATCGAGTTCCTCGTTTCATGGTCAATGAATGATATCGATTCATGGCTGCGCCGCCTACTCCCAAAGCCATTTGAGTGGCTTGATGCTCGTCTTGGTAAACCGGCTGAAGGGTCCTTCCATTGGGCTCTCTTGAACTCAGAAAGGCAGAAGTATTTTGTCCTTATGCGTCCCATGATCACTGGTAAGGAACTCAACGAGGTGAAGGGATCTGCGGGACGAAAGTTCACTACATTTTCTGTCGTCATTGGTGTGTTGTACTATTTATGGTTGCAGATTAATCCGAATAAACTAACCTATGCATGCATTAGCTCCTCGTATCAACATCCCACGATCCATATATACCGACTGGGACCATGCTATCAGCCAGGCATTGAATGGTAGCGTGCCCATGGATGGAGCCAGCAATATGGATGCTGAGTCCGACTCGGAGATCGCTGACGACTCGGACAATGCTCTAGTGCGGCCACCCAGCAAGGGCAAAGCTCGGGCACACCCACAATCAGTGTTGGAACTAACCACGGACTCCGATGGCTCAGATTCCAATGCTGTGCAGATCATTGGGACGCAGCCTATCAACTACGCACGTTCTAAGTCTACTACAAGTCAACCTTCCGTTATCACTACCACCAGCCACGAAGTGGCTCCAAGTCAGTCAAACATGCCCCGGGCCATGGCCCACCTTTTTGTTCCTAGTGCCACCATCCCAGATTCCGAAAGCGACGATGATTTTTTTTTCACGAAGCTTATTGCACGCGAGTCAGAAGCAGGTAAGTTTTCTTCTTACTTCACCATGAACCTGAAGTCACTCAATTTGCAATTACTTAGCTGCCAGTGGATCAAAGCATCCACGGCGTCGTGTGTCACTGTCGGACTCGGAACTCGCTGCATGTGAATCTCAGCCCTCCGCAGGAAAGCGGATCAAGTTGGAGAACTACCATACTACCACTACTAGAGGTGATGTTCTTTCTACTCGTACACCACACTTTTCTCCTAACCTTCATGCACACAGGACTCGGGGCAAGGAATGAGCCATCCGACGAGGTTGCCGAAGCTGGCCCTAGTGGATCAGGCATGACAACAGGACTGTTCACGACCCGCCGATCCACTGCAGTACGCCCTCCTGATAGCCCCTCTTGCGACCCGTGGAAATAATGTAGTACCAACCTCCTTGCCACATCTGGATTCAGACTCACCACGATCACCCTACTACTAATGCCTTTGTCGTTGCACATATATCATCCATTTAGCATCCCCCAATCCCATCATTCGCTAATGACTTCTCACGTATGATACAACTTAACACACGTACACACACTTTCTGTATGAACCCGCCGAGAGTAATGGTTTGGATGAGTTGCATTTACTCTAGCGTGAACATAAGTTCCAACTCGATTGCGTGCGCTACCCTCTTGATTGCGCGCGCACTACCCATTTGTGTGCGCGGAATTATTGTGCACTTTGACCGTCATACATGTCACCCCGGGCCATAGTTTACATCCGTTATACAAGGGGATCCTGCACGCTGCCTCAATCTACTATCATGAAGGTGTCAAACGGCAGTTGTCCTTTAACACCGTGACTAGCAAACCACTGTCTTATCTGCAGCACCTTGTTGTCTTCTTCAAACTTCTCAAAGCGAGCTCTCGTCTCCGTCTCGGCAGGCTCAGAAGAACGCATGCGCAGGATGAACTTTGTTGAGTGACAACCACTTGAGTTCAAGGCATCAACCGCTACAAACTCGCTGTTCCTTCGCCAGGCAAATTCGCTCGCGGTTGTATAAACGAGTACTGGGTTGCTAGCAAGTTCTGCCTGTGGACGGAAACGCTTGCAAAGCTGGACCAGTTGATTATGGGTGAAAACAAGTCCTCCAACTTTCCACATCAGCGATCGAGTTACTATTAGAGACCTGGGATGAGATATGAAACACTGGGGACTCATCGGAGAGAACAATCATACCAACGTGTGACTATTGAGGGGGTGACGTGGAATGGCAACGTTGCCGCCTATTTATACTCGGGAACTGCCAGCAACCAAAGCTGAACGCTGCCGTACGCTTTACACGACAAACAGTGCTATGTAACCCGGCACCAACAGGATTAGTTAAATTTCACCCTCGCTGCATATAAAAACCGCCACCAGTTTCTTTCTGCCGAAGTCGCAACACATCGGTGCCTTGTGGGAATGTGATCAGAAAGCACGTAACTCCACGAATCCAGCCACTCACAGCCGATGATCCATCAGCAAACGCCGTGCCCGGATCTAGCATTAGATCTAGTAGTCTTATCGAGGAAATACACTTTCTTGCACTGTCCGTCGATGGAAGACTGGCCCGTCGAGGTGGGCCATCATGAGGTCATCTCACGTTCGCCCCTCTTCTCATCCCATCCCTTGCTAGCTCAACGTCAAGCTAAGAACACAGTCCGGAACTTCCGTCCTGCCAACCAGGGCCAGTGACTGAGTAAAGTCACCGTCAAAGACCCAAATGCCAACGTGAGCCACACCATCAACCAAGATGAGCGAAAGGAGTTTACCAACCACACAATGGCGTGCACACCCGTTGTCTTCCATCCGTCTCTAGCTAGCTGCTCACGCAAGGGACAGGTCATCGAGAACGAGGCCATCGTTTCCCTATTCCCACAGACACGATGCAACTCTTTGACGAGTGTCATGATGGCTTGATCCTCTGTAAAATCCTCAACGATTCCGTCCCAGATACGATCGACCCCCGTGTTCTCAATATCCCCACAGCACTTAAACGCTTTCCAAATCACAGAGAACAACAACATCTGCCAAGGGTATCGGGTCAACATTGGCTCATCTGACATCTCTGAGGGCAGGGAACATCCTTGGACTTATTTGGCAGGTCATCCGCAGAGGTCTTCTTGCACAGGTCGATATTAAACTGCATCCCGAGTTGTATCGGTTATGCAAGGAGGGAGAGACCGTTGACGAACTCCTTCGTTTGACCCCAGATCAAATTCTACTCCGATGGTTCAATTATCACTTGAAGGCTGCAGGCTGGAAGAGAAGGTGGGGCTATTCTTTCGAACCTCGTTCGTCCTGACCATGACCTGTTTCAGAGTAAACAACTTTGGCCGCGATGTGTCTGACGGTGAAAACTACACCATCCTTCTCAACCAGCTCAAGCCCGACGAATGTTCCCGCGCCCCTCTTCAAACCAGAGATCTTCGTCAACGCGCCGAACAAGTTCTTCAAAACGCTGCTGCCATCGGCTGTCACAAGTACCTGACCCCTGCTTCCCTCGTCGCCGGAAACCCACGCCCCAACCTCGTGTTCGTCGCGAACCTCTTCAACACCTGGCCCTGTCTTGCCCCGCTCGACGAACAAGAAGTCAAGGACTATGGCATGGTCGAAGATTTCGATGCAGAAGGTGAACGTGAAGCCCGCGTCTTTATACTCTGGCTTAACTCGCTCGGCATTGAACCAGGCATGTTCAACCTGGTCGAAAACATCAAGGACGGCTTGATCATCTTCCAAGTGTTCAACAAGATCCTCCCCGGTTCGGTCGTCTGGCGACATGTCTCGAAACCCAAGAGGGACGCTCCGATTACAGTGTAAAGCCGGGCCCGGTACAACACTACAAGTTGTTACCGCCGTCAATTGCGCGCAACGAGTCCGAGAACAATGAGGCCTGGGACTGGTATTTTGTAAATACTATGTAAGCCCTACCGTGTCTTTTAAGTGTTTCTAATTACAGTTATTCTAGTTTCGTGGACAGGGACACGTTTATGATGCACCGAGGCGGTGGAGTTGGACACAAGTCAACTCGCGAGGCAACGTGCTGCCTTCTCGACGACCGCGAGACCCTCGACAAGCAACTCCGAACATGATCGCAACTTATCCGAAGAGGGCAGCGAAGATGTCCCCATGGATGACTCCAGCAGTGCTGAGGAAGAAAGTGACGAGGAGAGCGATGAAGATGGATCAGAAATGGAAGGCATTGAGGTCGAAGATGGCGAACAGCTGGTTGACGACGAATTCAATGATGAAATGGACGAGCTGGACACATGCACGTTAATGTGCGGTTGACTCCTCCCTACATTGCTTTATCTGTTGCTAGGGCGGATGGGGCAATCATTGTTGGCCCGCGGTGGCTCAAGGGAAACATAATTAAACTCTCGCCCATGACGTAGAAGTCGCAATACATCGGTGCCTCGGTGAGAGTAAAAGCATGTACCTAAATATCGCCAACTTGCATCGGTCTTGCAGCGGCATAAATGTTGAGATTGGGTTTGGCCAGGTAAGAGATGAGAATAGTTGTCCTGGGGTATGGTCAATATCCACAAAAGAGAAGAAAAGATAGAGCAGTGACACACAGGCTTGAGTTGGCCCATCAATCCGCGCTGCTATGAGTGGTGGCAACATGCTCATCAACGCGTCCCCAGACACCTTTACGGCCCTTATACCCATGCCACATAAAACCATACAACACTCAAAGGACAGACAAACACTGAAGCCAATGAACGCACCCCCTGCGAATCCACCAACGCTTGAACCGTGGTTGCAGGACCGACTGCGCAACATGCTATATTGCCCTCGCCCAGTGAGGTTCGAGTCATCCTTCTACGGTCCTCTAAATAGCTATCTCGGGGCGTATTTCCCCTGCCGCCGCAGCCTAATGGTCAAGCCGCAGCCCACCCTCCGTCCCGCAACAGACGACCCCGAAGACGACGCACACTCTGAAGACTGGGCATGAATTGAAGGGTCCGGCAATGAAAAGGAAGAAGGAAGGGAAGTGGAGGGCGAGGGTGAGGGAGAGGTGGGCAAGGATGAGGACATGCAGACAGGTACTCTGAGGACGGGGATGAGGATAGCCTTGGGGACATATCCATCGGATCCATTGATTCCTATGGTCAACGCGCTCAAGGAGGGAAGAAGGGTACCATGATTCCCGACTTCCTGGTTGTCAAAGCAACGGGCGCCATTAACAACGACAGGATCATCCTTGTCATCGAAATCAAGAAGCGTTGGCACGGGCGCCCCAAAGCCCTCTTGCAGCTCATCTCCTACCTCCGCATAGCAGCCAGAAAGCAGAGTGCCGAGATACTGAGGGGCATCCTGATCCAAGGTCGCAGGTCCACAATCATGGAGTATACGACGGAAACAGGGGAAACTCATGATCGAGAGGTACTGACTTGTGGAGATACCTTCAACGAATATGTGAATGCGATTGCGGCTGAAAACTGGGCGTAGTTAGCTAGGAGTCTGATGTACATAAATAAGCCAGCGGATACGTACAAGCAACGGACTACCGTGTAACCCATCGATCGACCAACCTGCTGAATGAGAACAGGGTAGAAAATATGGCCACCAGGAGACACCCTCGCATCGAACAAGTACACTGTCACATACTAGGGATTGAACAGACCGTACAGTTTATTGAATTTATGCTCACTTTCGAGCAGTATGGGTGAGACCTTTGGCGGCGCAGTTGCCAAAAGCTCAACGGGACCTCCATTGCCAACATTCGCTATCTCACCAACAGAGTCGAAGTCTCTGGGCTCACGGCCGAGAGAGTCGAAGTCTCCGGCCGCGATACGAACCAGACAGCGCGGGGCTGTTGGATCCCGAGTCGAAAGGCTAGCAGCCGTTGAACCGTCAATCACCGGCGAGCGAACAACACCATTTGTCCGATGGATACGGTCGTGCGCGCATCCGAGGTTGCGGTTGCAGTCTGCGGGGTGTTCTAGGCAGTTTAGTAGGGACAGTGAGGAAATTTTTAGTTTCTCACTTGGTTCAGCAATCACAACCAGGTAGGATGTCGGACGTGTCCAGCATGATGACGGACTTGGTGATTTTTTTGCGCGCGAACAAATCGCAAATAGTACAGTCGACTCCCTTATGATTGTCCATTTCCTGAGTCGGTATGCGGTAATTCCATATAATCCGTGGCTCATTCCTCGTAAATAACCCATCTACTACTTAACCCGTCGGGCCTATCCCGAAGGGCATAGGTTATAAGGGAGTCGACTGTACATCAATCTATTGTATGGCATGGTAAAAACGCGAAAGAGAGTTAGGTGGGAATTTACCGGTCCTTAAATAGGGATGAGTGATTCTATCACGTAATCCATCCCACTGTCGTCGCTATGCCACCACCTTCCCTCCCATCCACAGCCGACTCGTTTTGCATTTTGCGTTTGAACCGGGATGCGTATAATGCAAAACTCGAATAGGGTGTCGAGGTTACGGACGAGGGTATTGAAAAAGCTTTTGACGTTGTCTCTGAGGTCTCGGACAAGCAAGTGTGATTTATCATGATCGGTTGTATGGCCATCTAACACCACCCGTAGCGCTATGACTGCAAAATGGGTCGGGGATTGTTTCATCTATACCACAACGGGCAACCGGGTCAACTACTTTGTCGGCAACGAATCCTCTACCATCAGTCCATCAGACACGTACGTTCTACTTTGTCAGTTTTTTCTCCTCTAGTGAAATTTCCCCTTTTCCAGCCCGATGCATATCCTCGGCTACATACCATCACACAACTGAGTGTACCTCGCAGACAAGGATATGCATATCTACGCATACGCCTTGTCCTTGAGTGTGGTCGAGCACCAAACGGCGGTTCTCCGTGGTGACATGGAAGCTGCCGAGATCTTGTCGACGCGACCCAGGTTCCTGGAAGGCCGGGATAGGGCTTTCACCCAGATCTTGATATAACCATCTTCTCGTACGACATGGTGTCAAAAGACCTCAAGGAAATCGCGATGCAAGTGACCAGCGACCCAGATCACAATTTTGAACTGTCACTGCAGCTGGACGACCTCGACGCTGCTGTCGATATCGTGCGCTCGATACCTGAGCACGAAGCGGAGGCAAAGGTGAAAGCGCTGGACGACCGTGCATTGGCGGTGTGGCGATTTGATCTTGCAAGGGAGGCGTTTGAGCGAGCCAACGATCTGAGCGCGTTGATGCTCTTGTTGCTCTTGACGGGCGATCGGGATGTATTACACCAGCTTGGTGTTGCTGCCAGTGAGTCATTTCAGGTGTACGATGTCGATTCTGACTGATGGCGTTGCAGAGACAAAAGGGGCTAATAATCTGGTGTTGCAACGTTTTTCCAGTTGGGGGATACCAAGGCATGTGTGGACCTGCTCGTGAAGACGAATCGAGCACCCGAGGCGGCCTTGTTTTCTCGTACGTACGCACCCAGGTGAGGTATCAAGACTCTAGTCGAACCTGGATACTGATACGATCCGTCTAGTTTGGCACCGCCGGCGGTAGATGTGTAGCGAGCGGAACTACGGAGTAAAAATAAGCCCAAGGTGGTTGCGTCTATTGCGCATCCGATCGAGAATGCAGATTTGTTTGAGGAAGGGTGGCAAGAGGCGTGGGGTCACGAGGACCAGGTGCGCGCGGGTGAGCATAACAACAGATGATCAAAAAGGCGTTGCTGTCATGCGTGTTGTGTCCGCTTTTTGCTTGCTCGTCCGTTCTTTCCTTCGGCCAAATGGCCTCCTCGCTCTCCGCACACGCCATCGACATCGGTGACCTCGTACACTTCGTATCCATGTCCCACTTCACCACTGCCTACCCCTCCTACGACGCCATCGTCGCCGTCCTCAACACCCGCTTTCGCTCCGACTTGACCTACTCTAGAATCGGCACGACCGACCCTACACGCCCCTCCCAAACGTTCACGACATCAGTGCGAGAGAATATGAAGAACGCTGCTACAAGGACATCAGCCTCTCGCTCGCTCGCTCCACTCTCCTTCTATGAACTCGCGGCCCAAGTGTATTTGCTCATGCGTCGCACGAGACAGTCCCAGTCCGTCATCACTCGGTATGTTCTGTCTAGTTGATTTCTCCGTCTCCTGACCTTTTTCCGTCCAGTGGTATCACCGGTTCTGGAAAATCTTTTAGTTTACGTTTCCTCGTCGACCAATTTCTCCGTCTTCCCACTGCAAGGAGCTAAAAGTAGCGAGTCAAGTCAAGGCACTCCACACCCTTTTGGAAACGCAAAAACCGTCTCAAATCCACATGTATCACGTCACAGTCGCCACCCCGAACTTCACTTCAACGATAGTGTCCGCATCGAATCAGCCAAAAATTTAGCCTTTGCACTCGACAAGTCCAAAATTGGCTGTCTCGCCCACGAGGAATTTCTTGGCCGGCGCAGCACCGCAGGAGCACGACTACTTAAACTTTGAAGACCCCTCGGAACATGCCTTGTTGGCTTCATGGGGCCGTTACCACTTACCCAATGGACCTTTCAGTGATGATGTTATCGCAATGGAGGAAGTGTGCATCGCTATTGCGCACACTCGGTTCGAGCCAAAGGATCTCTCTTCGTATTCACCATCCTCGTTGCCATCCTCCTCTTGAGCAACATTCAGTTCACAGAGGCCGATGCCAAGGACGTCTCCGCATCCGTCGCAAACATCCCTGTCCACGCCTTCTCGGTGTTTCGTCAGATGACCTTGCGCAAGCATTGATGAACAAGACCAACTATGTCCGCAAGGAACCCTACACCGTCGCTCAGACCGAACAATTTCACTGCGTTCGTGCCGGTGAACATGGCCAGCTCGGTCGCAAGATTATCGCGTAGCAAAATTCATGGCACCGTTCCTGAAAAGATTGCCCTTGGTACCCGGTCCAACGGGGAAGTCGTCATCGGGGCGGGCAATTACTGTTCTTTCGCCGTCGACGAAAACGACGATGTTTGGGGTTGGGGTCTCAACTCGATGGGCCAAACTGGTCTCGAAGTCTCGGACGAGATTCAATCACCCAAGTAAATCGATTCGCTCTCCGAAGAGTCCCTTTTGGGAGATGTGTCATCCAGATCGCCAGTGGAGAGCACCATTACCCTATTCTTGACAGCTGCTGGAAAGGTCTAGTATGCTCGTGGACGATGCGACAGCAGTTAATCCGGTTTAAAGGAGGATGACGAAATTTAAAAATACAAGACGCGTCCCAACAAGGATTTCGTCGTCAAGCCTATGCTGGTCTCTTTTGACGATCTCAAGGATCCCATCGTTACATTTCTGTGGGAACGCACGACATGGCGATCTCAAGAGATGGCCTCCTTTATGCTTGGGGTACAGAGACTCAAGGAGAGTTAGGCGTCAAGGAGAAGGAAGCGAAGTCGCCCACCTCAGTCGTTCGCCGAGAAGGGAAGCTTCTGGCCACCACAATCGCGTGTGGTGGGCAACATACGCTGGGCTTGTTCAGAAGTGAGACTGCCGCATTACCCAATCAATCGGACACGCCTTGCTATGCCCGCGCATCGCGAGTCATGTCATTTGTTTAATACTATCAATCAATACTCTAGATTCCAGCATGGTCCAAACTTAGTAGTACGGTGGTGATCCGGCAACGTACATGTCGATATTTAATACTATCAATCAATACTCTAGATTCCAGCATGGTCCAAACTTAGTAGTACGGTGGTGATCCGGCAACGTACATGTCGAGAAAAACTAGGATCACCGTACACTGCCTGCCAGCGATTCGTGTGAAAAACTGAGTGAGAGTGGTACACGGGATCGTGCAGAGTCGAGGCGAACCCTGCTTCAGAACTGGCCACCTGGGAGGATATCAGATCAAACGCCCCCATTTCTTGGATACCCCGATGTACTGCAAGAAGATAGTGATTTACTCCAATATTTTCAGCGGCCGACTCAATTTCTTCGTATAGAGCGGTTGCCTCGGCGTCGACGTTCTCCCCAAAGAAGTCACCTTTATCAGAGTGTGCGTCCCAAGGAGACCGTCCTTCAGAGGTCGGATGAGGGATTTGCTCAGCGGTACTGCGCAGAAGGTGAGCAAGAAGTGGTGAGGGTGAGACGGCTCGTGCATGCGGACGTCCCGGTCGGACTGGCGGGGTACGTGTCAGTGGGACATGACACAACTTGAAGTGCGGTTGCCGTGAGGAAGTCACTGTCTCCTCTTGTTCGTTGGTCTGTGCGACTTCAAATGTAAAAATTCGGTCTGACTCATCCTGATCGACAGCAAGATTGTTGTCTTCGTCATCGCTATCCTTCTTACTCCAAATGATAGTTGCCGCGTGTTCGGACGAGATGAAAGACACGACTTGATCGCACATCTCTGTGAGGTACCTGCGCGAATATATTTAACGTCGCCCTTGTCGGCTAGCATTAATGTAAAACGAACCTCATAAACGTGATGCGATTCCGACGAACTGAGTTCGTCGCAGAGTCATCCCAAGTCGTTTGTTCAGGCTAGCATAAAACGAATATTTGGTGAGCACCTCTAGTTTGCTCTGGCGTTGTGACAATGTACAAGCCTGAACGGAGGGTCGGTTGGGTGCGTACATTTGTCTCGGGATCGACGAGACTGCGCTGCGCTACCAGAGTAGAGCGTGAATACAAGAGAAGATGAAAGTTCTTAGTGACATACATGGTTTCGTTGATGGCTCCAAGTTGCAATGAAAATCGGACGATTTCCTCCCTGCTGCCGTAGACGCCAACAGGTTTGATGACCTTGAAGTTGACTTTGGTCATGCTTGCGTATGCACCCAGGCAAACACTATTTACATATGCATCGAGGGAATTCTGAGATATAATGATCTCATCGGCTGATACCAGATCAACAATGAGAAGAAGCGCGGCGAAATACTGGGTACTCACCAAGGCCACCACTACCCTGCTCGGAGATGAGGTCGAGGATGCGGTACATGCATTTGATAGAATATCCCAAGTCCAATTGTTGGGGAGGCGGAACGTCAATATCCATCTATGGATCCGTGATCAGATTCGAAATTCTGGTTGAGTTGAGTTGAGTTGAGTTGAATGAACGCACCTGATCATCTGGCGAGTTTTCTTCGTCAACGGACTGGTAAAGACTTTCGTCGCCATCAGAGTCGACAGTATCGACACCGCGTGCGTCAATAGATGTAGACGAGGGAGAAGGCATCAAGCCTGGTCCAAAGCCAGAGACCGTATCCGAGTGTGAAGAGGAATCATCTTGAACTTGAGAGTGTACATGATAAGAGGTACCGTAGCGGCAATCGACTTCGTCCCCATCCAAAGGCTCTGAGGGTGCCACTGGTTTCAGTCGCTGACAATGGTGTAGTGTACACGACACGTACCTTCTGCTTTTCACTTCCCCTTGTCGACGGTGCTGGGGACGTGGACTTCGCTAGAGTTGCAGTCGCTGCTGAAAAGGTTTGGAGGTCGGTATGATGGATCCGTTGAGGCACCGAGTGCCTTGGGATGGGTCTTTAAAAGTAGGTCACCATGAGGTGTTGTCATGGGGCAGTACATGCTGTAGTGCAAAGGAAGCAGGGACTTACTATGCAGTTGATCTGTCTCGAGCCCTCGCAGATCGACCGGGACATCAAGGGCTCAGGGTCAACCTTTGGATCGACACCCAAAATGTCTAGCGCGATCCTCGGCGTCGTACGGTCGTTGCCAGTGACTCCCAATGATATTGCCATCACAGATGTCATGAAGAGTAATTTGCGCTTATCGTCGTAGTGGAGCACCGCGAGCGACTCGATCGTTCGGCCGAGTCTTCGCCTTCGGTGCAACATGGGATCTGGTAGAGAACAACAACTTGAACATTCAGTCAACTGGAGCGCAGAAACGACTGGCGTGTCACGAGTATCCACTCGAGCTAAACCACATGTAAAACTTAGACTTGAACGCGACGGACGTACACAGAATCCCAGTAAACACGAGCAAAAGATGACTCTGCATTTCTTCCGTACATTCTCATGCTTGAGAGGATACGGTACTACAGGCGAATCAAAGCGGACCGTTAAACGGGGATTAACAACTTCAGACTCAGTCCGCATGTGTTGGCTGAGTCTGAAATTGCTGATCCCTATATAAAGACCGGTAAATTCCAACTCAACTCTTTCGCGTTTTCACCATGCCTTCCCAACACTTGTAGCAACACAACTCCAAGTAGATGTAACGCCCATGTACAATAGATTACCGTATTATCTGTCAACATGCTGGACACGTCCAACACGTTGTTATCCTGGTCCTGATTGCTGAATCAAGTGAGAAACTCTGAATTTCCTAACTATCCATACTAAACTGCCTAGAGCACCCCGCAGACTCAGCCGCAACCCGGATGCGCGCATGCTCGTGCCTCATTGTCATGTAGGTACGGTACCTAACCTCATCCATTCGCGACGACATCGATATTTCCGTTATGGGGGGATCATCTCCTGCCTTTCTAGTAGTAACGTGTGTTTGTACAATAATTGTTCTGGAATATACTCATCAGCGAAACTCGTAGTACGTGATTCGGCAATGGCCATGTACCTTTCCACACGACCAAACTTCCCAATTCAGCAATCCCTACAAATGCCACACGCGAGTGGTATTACATTTCTTTCCGCTCAGGCTTCAAGCGGGGAAGCATCAGTCGCGAACAAAATGTTTTAGAGTAGTTTTTATGTACATCAAATAGACAGAATGTCAACTAGGAAGAACGTACACGCGTCGACGGGTGGGTAATTCAGGTCCCTCCCCCGGGCCCCAACAACCTACTCACGCGTTCTGTTTCCTTATTGGTGAATGGCCCCAGACTTCGCGTCCTCGATACGGAGCTAGGACACTGCCCACGACGGACTAAGCGAGGACAAGTGCAGAGCCAAGGCGGAAGGGTGTGTCACCGTCTTTGTATTATTTGTTTTTTTTTGGTGCCGCGCAACGCTACATTACGTTTTCTAACTTCCGGTTGCTGGACGCTCACCGATTAGCCCTTCCAGATCCCTTCCTCGCTCACCCACTGGAGACGATTCGTTGGCGATCCGCCTACCCTTTACACAATCATACGGATCGTTCCTCCGCTGACGGCAACTTTTTCAAGCGAAACGGGCTTGCCCATAAAAGAGGGAGTGCTCCCAGCGTCTCACTCCCATCTGTCATGTCTTTTCCTTGTACTGATTGCGAACAAATGTTCAAGAGCGCCGCAGCCCGCAGCCACCACCGCTGGAGTCAGCACACCAAAATTCCTCCAATCACCGTGGACGGCAAGGTATACGGTGTCGAAAGGCAGGGCGACAGGTTGTTTTGCCCTGTCGAGCAGTGTGGGCGTTCTTACGCAAGCCGGGCGAAGTTCACGACACATGTCAAG
Source organism: Boletus reticuloceps (assembly GCA_018397855.1). Classification (NCBI taxonomy): domain Eukaryota; kingdom Fungi; phylum Basidiomycota; class Agaricomycetes; order Boletales; family Boletaceae; genus Boletus; species Boletus reticuloceps. The sequence goes on from JAGFBS010000055.1 coordinate 177,173, forward strand.
AAGGTGCACGGAATCGTGAGGGAGTCGTCAACGCCATCACCTTCATTGACGGGTCCGTCCCAACAGAACAGCCGCAGCCAGCGGGTTTTCCTTACAGGTAAGGCGCTTCTTTTGCGTTCGCTCAACGTTTATTCGTTCACCTGTCTTCCAGAGAGCAGGGCGGCTGAGACGTCTGAGCGAGAAGGTTGTGGGGAGGCTCCGCCACCCACAGCGTCTAGTGTTGCATCTGAAGGCGGGTCGTGTGTGCCTCTTTACCCGCCAGAAGACGGTGAGAAATTTTAACCTGTCCGCTGACAGGAAAAATGAATTCTGACGGACATCCTTCTCGACAGTCTCCACGTACCATGGTAACGCTACAGCGGCAGAGTTGGGAAGGTGTGTCGCTGGCGGTTCAGGGCTCAGACAGGTAGTGGGTGAGTGAGGCTCATGTGTGTTGAAATTAACGCGAACCCTAGTACTTACTCTTCTCGATCTCAGGAAACCGGTTGGCAGAAGAACCGCCTCCGGGTACTCCTGGCGCACCTGGAGTAGACCTCGAGCCTTTCTCTGATCCGCCGGACGTAGGTGAGAAAGCCCGACAACTTATGGAAGGAGCCGCTGAAAGTAATCACCCCTTGTGTTTCCTCGCTCAGAGGTCCCTCTCCACAGGTCTGAGGTCGAAGTGCGCCCTGTTGAAGGAGAGGAGAGCATAGGTGACCAGGGTAAGCTTCCTGGCTACCTATTTACCGGGTTGGGGCACTGACAAAGCCCCGAACAACGAAAGGAAAGCGAAGGGTTATCAAACTTCTTCCCGAAGAGAACGACGTCACACGTGGGGAGGTCCTCGATCGGCTCGGTTTATGCCTGCACGCAAAGCTGTTGGTGCTCATCTGCCAGCAATGTGAAGTCGGCGTGTGCTCAGAAGCTGCGTTGGGCCATGCAAAGAATCAACACGGTGTTACCACAAGTAGAGAAGAAAAGAAGTTGTTCCAAGCCTTTTGTGGGGAACATGGGGTGTGCCAACGGCCCGAGCAAGCACCCATTCCCCTGGCAGGCGGCCCCCCAGTGAGAGGGATCGCGGCTCCGCTACCAGGATATAGTTGCAGGGCAGATCCGCTGAACTGCAGTTACAGCGTTCGCGATTTCCAAACACTTCTAAAGCATGCCAGATTGCGGCACGGCCAAGGACTGGCGCATAATACGGCTCGTGACGAAACGATGGTTCAAACAATCTTCCAAGCACTAGGCCGGCTATATTTCGAGGTGGACACGACTGCTACCATAGTGAGCGACCTCGACATGCGAGAATACCTTCGCCTCCAGTTTCTGCCTTCTGTGAAGGAAGACCCAATATTTGCGGCGGGTTCGGACCGCGACCGCCCGCCGCTCCTGAAGATCACGCTGTGGGACGAGTTTCAAGGAGAGATTCGGAGGGATGGCGAGCAGAGAAAGGCGGCGTGGAGGATCAAACAGAAGCACAAGCCAACAGAGCACGGAGGAATCTTGAAATCTCTGGACGACGTGGTGACGGAACACCACAGCCGCGCGAAGAAGTTGTTGCAGGAGATGCCCCATGCTTTCACTATCGCGAAGGTGTTGTTGAATGGCCCAGGGTTCTCACCTGAGCAGTGAGTCCATTTTTCCGAATGTCGCTCGCGCTAATACTTCCACGAATGCAGATCGAAATATTTCCGCTTTCTCTCTGGCGACAACGACAATTACCTGGCGTCTTTTGTGCAAATGATTAGGGCGATGGTGCGAAAGGAAAGCGGCCACGAATTCAAAATGCAGTTCGTCTTCACAAAGACTCAACGGGAGAAATTGCATTCTCTCATAGAACATCTGGTGAAGGATGCAACAGAGCAGTCGCAGGATAGCAAGACGGAGGCCGTTCTAGCGTATCAGACTTTTTGCTGGTCGCTCGTGTATATCCCTGAAGCGAAGAAACTAGGGGCCTGGGACAACCCAATCCGGCGCTTCATCTGGCTAATGGCCCTGCGCGACGACGGGTCGTTCATGGACGCGACCAGCCTCACACCGCTGCTCGCAAAGCTTAAATATTTCTGTCGACTGGTGACGTTGTACGAAACTCTTGCTTGCGAGGAGCCAAGGGACGAGACGGAGGACATTGTCGAGTGAGTGGATTGGTATTTAACGTGAGCGCATCACTGACTTGGGTCCCTGTTCCTCAGCCGTGTTGGTCGGCTGCACAACCTGGCGCTGAAGCTAGGCATCCCAACAACCTTCAACATGGTCTGGGAGCTTCAACAAGTGGCATCCGCACTAGCGTGTTCCCAGATGCAGGATCCCAGTGTTTTTGTCGACCCCGATCACGCCTGGATTTCCATTGGCACGGAGACGCTGCGTCTTGATCGCCTTCGAAGCGGGATGGCAAGATTGATACAGGAAGCAAAAGCTGCTTTCCTGTACCTCAGCCAGCAAGACGATTGGCCCGACATGTCCGAGTTGCACGTCGTCGATGATCTAGGCAAGACGGACAGGGGTTATTCCTTCCTTGAAGAAGCCCCGTTCGGTAACCGCAGACACGCGTTCTTTTTTTCGTCCGTTCAAAACTGGAAGCTTGGCTCTTTCGCAAGAACAGGCCATTGGGACTGGGACAAGATAGCGATCAAGGAGTTCCTCCATCGTTCCGACAGGATGTGGGGAAATGTCATCTACGCGCTTTTTATTGGCACACAACTGTCAACTCGTGTCAGGCAGTTCCTGCAGATCCAGCTGCGAAACGCGGACAGGCCTCGCAACCTAATCTTGCAGGGAAACGAGGCTATGTTCCTGGGTAGATACAGCAAAACCACCCATATGAAGGGTAGGGACAATTGCATCCCTGCGTTCTTAGCTGAGCCGCTGCGGGATCTTTTGCTGGTGCTGTTGGGGAGTGGGCAGAGAGAGACACAGGCCATCCTTGCTGGGGTCGTTTACGGTGAAGAGTCCCGCTCAGTGTACCGCACGTAAGCTTCACCACCGTGTCTTCTATTTTTGGTTGAAAGTCTGACCTCCACAACATCAGTTACCTTTGTGTCGAAAAAGGCGTCAGAATCACAGCGGAGGCTTTTTACGACACCGTGAAGAGGCGCAACCAGGAATCTTTTCAATGTGCATGGGGCGCAAGCGATCTCCGCCAAGGGATGATAACCCTGGGGCGGGAGTTTATTTCTCCCGATGAGATGTTTCCTGTTTGTACCGACAATCTCTTCGCTGAGGCCGCCGATCATTCCACCGAAGTAGACCTTACCCACTATGCCGTTGTTCAGGGTGCAGTACCCCGCCTCTCCCCCAGCAGCCTGGCTCGGCATCGCTGGTTGGCCAAGCAGTGGTCCAGCCTGCTAGGCATGGGACCTCAAAAGCCTCCTGAACCGGTGCGCACTAGGGGAACGATGGCCACATCCGAGAAGCTCCTCGACGCAGGAGAGTTAGCTACCCAAGTCTCTGACATGGTGGCAGACGCTGTCATGAGCAGGCTGGCGGCCATCGGCCTGACGGCTGATAACATCAAGAAGCTTGCTACCTTCGGGGGAGGAACATTATCACCCACTGCAGGTGAAGGCTTTCAGGAGGCTAGGACACCTCACTTGGACGACAACGTGGCCAGCTTAGAGACGCGTTCTTCTTCCTTCACCATTGATCCATTGCACTCACCCACCTCACCGATGCAATTTCCCAGGCAGCGAAAGAGGACCGCCACGCCTGCAGCTATCACCCAGGAGGAGACAACGGTCTCACGACCACAGAAGAGGATGCGACTTAATGAGGCCGATTGCGAGCAAGAGGTACTTTTGCAGGAGAACGACGAGGGCCAGGTGAATCGCTACTCAGTACTCCACTCTTCTCCACCGGGTTCAAAGCCGCCAGGCTGTGTGGTGGAGAATCTCTTGTTGGAGAACATTCGACATCGTGATCGAGGGGCTGACGACTTGCTCCGGGACAACATCAGAGGTACCATTCGACAGCTGCTGCAGGACCCGACTGCGCGCGAGAAGAGCAAGTCGCAGATGGAGGCCGTCCTCTTGATCATGCGAAAGCGACAGGATAGTTTGATTACCATGCGGACAGGCGGAGGTAAAAGCATGCTGTGGCTCATACCTCCTCTGCTCGACCCGGGGGCGCGATTCATTGTCGTTTGTCCTTTCACGGTGCTCCTGGACCAACAATGCGAGCTCGCGCAAAGGCACGGTCTTCAAGCAGTCAAATACGGGGACGGGGACATTCCTCGGCTTGTGCAAATCCTCTTCGTTCAGGTTGAGCACGTCGGGTGCCGAAAATTTTGCAAGTGAGCACCTCCAGATGTCTGTTATTCCAGCTATTGACCCGTTGTGCAGCCAGTTGATTAAGGAGGGTGCCCCGAAATTCACTGCCATGTTCGTCGATGAACACCACGACATACTCTCCTGCCCGTCAGATCGTATGGCCAGTTGGAAAAGGCTTGCATGCTGGGCATCCGACCAAGAAATGCCACTGTATCTTCTCTCCGCCACGGCCCCTCCTACACTACAACAAGAGCTGCTGGTCCCATATAACATGAAACCAGAGAACACTGCTTTTATTCGGTCACCCACGAACCGGCAGGAGATCGGACTCCACACGATTTTTATGCGGGGAGAGACAGGCCTTCAAAGCTTGGTTCACGCCCTCGCCAAAAGGCTGAAGGAGAGGGAAAGAATGCTCGTATTTTTCAATTCATGTGATGAGGCGGAACGGTTTTCCGCTAAAAATCAGTGTCCTGTTTTTCACAGCAAGCTTCCCAAGTCCTACCATGGGAAGGAATTCAACATGCAACGGTGGGAAAATGGGGAAAGCAAGATGATGGCGTGCACTTCAGCATTCGGGGTGGGAGTGGACAAACCCAATGTCCGGTTCGTTGTTATCCATTCACCAAAGTACAGCCTTCTGTCAGTGTTGCAGGCGGCCGGGCGAGCTGGTAGGGACGGAACGGAGTCCCACGTGTTCTTCACAACTGGAAAAGCTGGTCCGTCAACTCGAAGTTGTGCAGAAGTCGACATGCGTTGGCAGCTGGATCAACTACTGCACGGTGACAGGTGCAAGGTTTATCAGGCAATGGAGTACATGGACGGAAAAACCCTGGCAAAGAAGTGCAAACAAATACCCAACCAGGTGCTCTGCGATGTGTGTTTTCCAGACGGCGAGGTTCACAAGCTAGCACAGCAGGCGGCAAGGGCTGAAGAACGAGCGTAAAGATAAGAACAGTTAACACTCCCGATGTGTAGTGGACGAAAGCATGTAACAATAGGACTACTACTCGTTAGCAGCGTGTTCTAAGCGAGCTTTATTGTACACCTCGCTCGAGAGCACCTCATGACTCAGAAACCATGGAGCAAACAGCAGGGGGAACACCTCGAGGTGGTGTTTTCAAAGGTTAAAGACCTGTCTACTCTATTCTTCTCATCTAAGCATATATCATCGAGGGCGAAAGAAAGATACTCGCAACTTTCACAGAATGATGGTAATTGCACCCTTGGCGGCACTTTTTTCGGACTCCGAATGGTCTTACAGACCAATTTGTCCCTACAACAGAAATTGGTCTGTAAGACTATTCCTCTCAAAATTCTCCCACCAAAATCCTTTTTCGGCGCTCCCTAATAGCGGTAACCTTCAACTGCGTGAACGAGCGGGGGGACGTGGCCAAAAGAGCTACTGGAGTAGCTCTTTTGGACCACGTCCGTGGCTCATCGGATGTCAAGTCAAGTCTTTACTTCCCATGTTTTTATTTTTTCAGCTCCTGCGGACCACACCTGTTGCTCGTGAGTTGTCCTTGCGATTTGTCACTTATGTTTGTTATTGATGTTTTCATCCTTCAAAGCTTCATATCCCACCTCTTGTTCCTTAACGACGATGACGACAGGTCTACACATGGCAACAACGACACCATCCTACAACCCCATCATGCACACTCCAGCAAACACTGTCATCACACACCCTGACCAAGACGTTGTCGGACGGTGACGAGGTCGCGCCATCATACACCCATTCACTTCCTCTGACGCGATGACAACGAAGCGCCCCCATCCTCGACGACGACGGCGCGTCTGCGTCCTCTCGACACCTTTCCGCCACCGTCGCCTCCACTGACGCAACAACGATGGTGATGTACCATCTCCTCTGACACGCATCCTCGTCCTCTTCCTCCCTGACATGACGATGACTTGAACCCCCTTCCTGTTCGCCTAAAAACACGAATGCGAACGCAAATGATGCATTCGCGTTCGTGTTTGTAAGCGAGTGTTCACGGTTGGACACCACCCTAGCCCCCAACCCACACACTATCGGACCAGCAAAAAGACCAGTCTTTTGCCTCGACTTATGAACCAAAGGTAAGGACCGAGACCGACAAAGCCCAATCGGTCTTGATTGGTTGTGTTCCGGTTGGGTCCTGGTCTTTGGCCGGTCCCAGACGGACCTCAATTCACTAATTGTGCCCTTGCCGACGGCGACGCGCCCTCATCCTCACCCTTCTTGCCCTCCATTGACGCGACAACGACAACGACTCGTCCTCACCCTCCCCTCCTCTGACGGACGCAACAGCGACGGACGCGCCCTCACCCTCCTCTGATGCAACGACGACGGCTCGTCCTCAACGCAAGGCACTTTGACAACAGAGCCTCCAGATTCACATTCACACCGGGCTCATGCACGCCTCAAGACAATGACCGACCATGATCACAACAACGTGTCTACCAATGCAACGGTGACGACACCGTTGTCAATGACGTGCGCCCAAACAAGATTGTACGACGCACATCCCGCAACAGCGACAGAGTTGTTGTACACGTGGAACTACGGCACGCGTACTCACCCCAACCACGACAATGACGGACTGCAGGAACGCGAACCCAACCACAATGATGACGGTGATGGTGCACATGCCCCAGCACTGTTGTTGGACAGCGTACATCCACGCTCGTGCCGTATCGCTCGTCTGTCACCTGCCCATGCCCCCTCTCACATGTCCCCCACCACCATTACCCTCGTTCTTGCATCCGTGTCAATCCACATGTTCCAACGTTGTTGTTGGGAGTCCCGCTCAACCATCATCATCCAAGTGCGCTTGGTCGACTTTGATCGGCTACTGCCTTCGCGCTCGCGTATCGTGCCTCGGGAGCTCTCTTGCATGCTCTCTAGTCCATGTACATCGTGTATAACGCATCCGATCCGCCCGATATGGCCTCGACACGGCCGGATGGTCTGGTAAGTCCCCTTGGGGTGACTGACTCTTCTAGTGTTCGTTTTGAGTCGTCCTCGGCGTCGTGGTAGGGCCAAATACTCGGTGGACCACCTAGGATCTTCAGGAGGCAGGTCGGATGGCCTAGGTACGTCCGCTTTCGTATGTTTGCGCCGCTCGTGCTGACTCGCTTGTCCTTCAGCTAGCGGCCTCGTATCAACTCGTTTCGAGTCGCTGCACACGCCGCTCGTTGCGCCGTCCGTACAGCACCTATTCCCGTTGTATCCAGTGCCGTCGCCATCAGTTTCGCGGTTCAATTCGACATCAACACCTCTCGATAGGCCTCCAACTCGACCCTATGGCCTTGGGGCCTCTATCTCGACTCGGCGCTCGTTCCCGTCGCTCCTGGGTGTGGTCCATCGTATCCGTCGCCATCGACAGCATTTTCATGGTCCCGAACAGTCTCGACATCTCCCAAGTCGACCTGGTTGCCCATAGGCCCCTCCTGGCCCACTAACTCGACACAGCATGTTCGTTTCGACGACGCGCATGTTCCCGTCGCTCATGGGAGGTGAGTTCCTTCCATTGACATGCTCGTCCCTGATGCTTGCAGGATGTTCCTCGACCCTCTGGACAGTCTGGCACGGCCGTTTCGCCGCCCGGGTCGTGCAGCTCGTCTCGTCTCGAATTCCCTTGGGTGAATTCTTTTCATCCCTTCGTTCCGACCGTTTGCGCTGACGTTCTGACGCGTTTGGTAGCTCAACTGGTGCGTTCCCGACGTCCTCGACGCGGCTCGACACTGTCGACATGTCCGTTTCGTCTCCCGGTTCGCTCGTCTCGCCTACTACACGCCCGACCATTTGGTGTCGTTGCACGGTTTCATTCGTCGCAGGGTCGTTCGTGTGGCATGGGTAATGGTGGAGGATGGTGGAGGGACATTCCTGGTACGTCCTCATTGACCCGTAAGGTGCGCTGACCATCTTCTTCGACTACCGTCATCGATCGGTCGCGTGTGGTCGCAGTTCGTCTCTCCCCCTCGATCGACGCTTCTCGACGCGTCTCGGCACTCTCCCCTTCGTCCTGCGCTCGGTGCGCTTCATCTGCGATGGATTCGTCGTCGTCGTCACCTGTGGCAGCTGCGCCAGAGCGACCGGACCCGAATGGATGCAGTGGAGGTGGTAGACGAGCGATTGGGCTCGAAATGGCGCAGTAGAGGTGGCCGACGAGTGATTGGGATCGATGCAACCAGTTGAAGGTAGAGGAAGAACGGTGGAGGTGGGAGACGAGCGACCGGGCTCGAACGGACACGGTGGAGGTGGTAGACGAGCCAAAAAGGCTCGAAATGGCACGGTAAAGGCAGCCGATGAGCGATTGGCTCGGCGCAGCCCATTGGAGGTGGGGACGAATGGTGGAGGCGGGAGACGAGTGATCAGGCTCGAATGGACACGGTGAAGGTAGCCGACACGACCCATTGAAGGTGGGGGGATAGGGATGGCGCCATCGTCGCCGTCGTGCTTGTTGACGACAACAATGTGTCGTCATGTGCGTCGTGTCATGGAGCAGTGGTGGGAGGGGTGGGTGGGTGGCACGGGGACAATGGTGCCATCAACGCAGCATGATCGTCGTCGCCGTCATGCTTGTTGGTGACGACGATGTAGTCATCATTGTGTGCACATGGCGGGAAGGTAGGTGGTGGCACAGGCACGATGGTGCCGATGACGTGGCACCATTGTCGCCGCCGTCGGTGCGCATAGCCATGGGAGGGGGTGATGGTGGCATGGTCGGAGAGGGTAGTGGTGGTGCCATCAACTGTTGTCGCTGTCGTGCACGTCGTGCACGTTGCATCATGTCAACGTCGTCGTCATCGTCACCACGACAGTCCAAGTTAGAGGTGCGGATGGGGCAGTTCGAAGATGGGCGATGCTATCAATCTACTCTCCGAACCAGGTGTCCTGGTTTCGAAGCACTTCTGAAAAAAGCGCTTCCACCAGCCGTAGACCATGTGCGACAGTGATGAGACTCTTAGCTCTAGGGACTGGCAGAACACCCTGTTTGTATGGCCAATGTTCCCTGGGGCGCTTTCTTTCGTCTCCGAGTTCTTAATATCCTGTTCTAATTCTGGGAATGATCGGGAGCGATTTCTACAAAAGGAAGAAAGACTTGGTCCTATACGTCTGCCAAGTTCACTTGCAGAAGTTACCTTTTGGAACGAAGTGAACCTCTCCTGAACGCATCCCGGGTGGTGAAAAGTAGTTTCTACTGCTGGTCATGCCGAGGTTTACAGGCATCGTCTCCGAAGGGTAGTCGGCTGGTCAGATTTCCAATGAGAACCAAGTTGGGCTGCCACACTGAGTGCGGCAGTCACAAAGGCAACACTCACGCACACACTTAGGAGAGTTATAATAGACCCATCTCGCAGGCCTTGCGGTTAAGGCACGGAGTTGGCGTCGAGGGCCTTGAACCTAATCTTTAAAAGTTGCCCAACGCGGCATTTGTCACAAGACTGGGCACGATTCAAACAATAAACATACTCCAAACCAGGCTCACTCACGAGACTCGGGTACGGGTGTGGATCTGAGCCATGGTTTGGCGACTCTGGTCCGCGCAGTGTCACGCAGGCGTCGGAACCCTGGTTGCGGTTCATTCGGTTCCACATTGCGGCGGGCCTGCTTCTGTTCGGTTCCCACTTTCAGCAACGCATTGATCATACCTAGTATGTGGCAGAAGAACGAATACCTGAAGACTGTCACAATTCAGAAAGAGATCCCTGGGCTCCTCGAAATGAAGGCCGAGCGCCTTGGAAGAATCACTGCAAGGGCCATACCCGGGCTTCTCCGAAGTGGCACTCAACCAGACTAGACCTCAACGTTGCATCTCCACATGCATCATGTCTGTCGTTTTGCTCTTTTCTGATTGGTTGATGGCCCTATAGTGGAGTCTCCATCCAGCTTGTTCCGCAGGTTGGCCATGCGGTGACAAGATCATTTCTGCAAGCATCGCTCAACGTTGAATGCGCATTGCGTGAGTCAAAAGGTCCACACATTTTGTGATCACGTCTCCTGAATTATTTTGTCAATAGCCAGAGGGAATAAGAGTTAATCTTTAGCACTCAAATCATCTACACGCTTGACAAGTCATGAGGACTTTCACCGTACGATCCGTGAAGGCTAACAGCTGCGCGCTGCGAAACTCGTGGATGTGACGAAACGATGCATTTCGTACCACGCACCCTAACCGTCCATGCACCGGACAAAAGAAAAACAACAGTTGATGAAACCTTCTTCACTCGGAGAGTCCTCGCCTAGCTTCTTCCGGTCTGACGAGGTATTGATCAGAGGTTTATATTGTAATACACAAGAAGTAAGGACAGCTTTCTGCGTGGAATCGAATGCGACGTGGCTGTATTTCTGTTGGAGTGAGATGCATGCCCAAACGCACTGGTGATAGTGACACACCCGCCGACGCCAACCAAGTCGCTAAATTCGCAGTTTCCCTTGTATATCTCACCTGTTCGACGCCAAAGACATGCGGGTACGCCCATGGCTGATCGTAGTCAAGCAACAGGCGCTCAAAGGCTCCCTTGATAAAGACCAGGTCCTGTGGAGAAAAACGGTTGGAAAGAGTGGTGCGAGCCAAACAACTGTTTACTGACAATATCCCGAAGAGTTTGAGACTGCCTGTACCACGGCATGTGAGATGGTCACCGTGATCTCGAGCCGACAACTTACTCTTTTGGGTCGGAGAACAGAGAGTGGTTGTAGAATTTTCTGCTTTGATTGCCGAGAAACGCTACGGTGGATTCGTCAGCGGATGCCACTTGTCAACCAAAAGCGAAACAGCCTACTTGTGATCGATCCATCTCGACAGGCGGGCGTAACCCTTGACATAGTCATAGGGCTTCAACAAGCCCGCTTCATACTTGCAGGCTTCTGATGACATGGTTAAGACGTTCGTCCCTGGAGCCGGACTCTTGATCCGCTGCAGTCAGGAGGAATTTCTCTGTTTTACTGGCTGATGGGAGCAATGGTGGTGCAGGCTCTTCGGGTGGAGTAACATGTGATTCAATGGTCATACTCCTCAACGGTTCGGTGGCTGGTGTCAGTTGCGTAACGTATGTACTTGCGACGCTGTCTGCCGCTGGGTCGGGGTATGCAGGCACAGACATGAGGGAAGGTGTCACGGTCTGAGGGGAAGCAAAGAAGGAGCCATCGTCGAGCGTTTCTAAAAAGTTGCTAATGCGAGATGGTCGTTAAGAAGGAAAGGGTCCAAACGTATATATGCACGTTAGGACAGAGAACTCATTCAAGTTACTGAGGGTCTCTGGTTGATATAGGAATGTGTTCTGGGCTACGTTCATGGACCAAGGCCTCGAGGGCTGTTGCAGCGCAGCGTTCCCGTACATTGCTTCTAGGAGGCAAATTAACATGAGCCAGTGGCACAGCCGAATGAGAAATATAAAACCACGTACGGGGTATGATCCTCGACGTCTCAGCACAATCTGGTGGTACAGGCGTCTCCTGCTTGTTCTTGGGCGGACGCTGCTCGTCGTGGCACAGATGTCCTATTTCACGCTTGATGCTGGGAGACATATCGGTCACACTGGATGAACGAGACACTAATCTATATCCTAGGGCCATACATACATACACTAATACACAAATGATCATAGCTTCATGCGCCTGTGGCATATAAGTTAGCACGTACCACGCCTCCCCCTCATCGATCAATGCCACTGGCACGGCTTCTGTGTCACGTTCGCAGGGGCGGCTGTCTTGGTCCCAACACCAGCAGCGGTCGCACCGCTCATCGTACAGGGTCCATCGTTCGTCCAAATGCCTGCAGGACAAAAAAATGTGTCAATCATCGTGCACGCACAATGCTCCAGTAATACACACCGCCAGGAACGTCGTTGTACGTCCAATAGGCCACGATCCAGAGGTCGCTGTTGAACAGGACGCGTGAGTGATGCTACGCCTTAGACCTGATCGCCCCCGACGTACTAATCATAGAGACGTTGTGAGCACGTCGATCTTGTAGTACGACTCGTGGTTGCGTTATTGTATGTTTTGGCAAGATCAAGCTATGGTGCTAGTGACCTTCATCTCTGTGCCGAAGGGTCTGGCGCTGGCGCGATAATCCATTAGGCTCCGGTCTCTCTCGCAGATGGCGCGTCTGTTGTGAGAAGACCTTGGCCGCGCTCATCATGCTGTCCAACATCTTGAACACTCAAAGTTTTCCCCGCGCCGGATCTGCACAGGATGATCGGGATCCTGTGCGATGATTGATATGCCTACGGTGCGGATCCAGTCGGGGAACGGGACGGTAGTAACAGGGAGCGTCGATGGCCGAGAAACGGGGAGAATGATATTGCCTAGACTCTTACGTAGCGGGCATATGTATTCCTTGCGTAGAATGTTCTCCGGATGGCTTCATGTTGCGTGTGAGCGATGGCGTTGACGAACGGACGTGTTGTAAAGACCGCACATGGACGTGTGCTAGCCAAAGCGGGTGTATTGCGCCGGAAAACCGTCAAAGTTGGGAGGGAACTGTGAGACTAGACGTCTTCATGGTGGTCTGCATCCACGGGTGGGAAAGTCGACTGCGGTGGTTGCTGGGAACAGCAAATTAACTCGTTGAGATAGGAGCTATGGCTATCGGCATGTTTTCGAAGTAGACGGCTAGGCTGGACGAGACCGAGTGTTCCCCATGGCTTCGAGTCGCTAAGGTCCTCCTGAAATACGATATATGACCCATATTGTACCAACTCTCCTCCATCTCTTCGTCTTCATCGTCGTCCGCCTCCTCGAAGTTGATCGCAAAACTCGCTTGTTGCGCCTTCATCTGGACCATGCTTGCCTCCTGACGCGCCTTCGCCGCGCGCCTCTTGAGTGTTTCAGCATCGACGCCAGATTCCATGGCGGTGACGACCTTGCGGCGTGCCTACACCTCTTCTGGTACAGATCTAGACATCTCCCCTAAAAACCATCCCACCCGAGCCGTGTAAGGTTTGAAATGTTCCGTATGTTCCATTGCACAAACAATATCGATCAGATTCTTGCCGTCTTCAAAGACCTTGAGGGCAGACAGATGGCTAAACACCGACGCACGCTCCACGAGCGCGATCATGACAAGGTAAAAGGCTTGATCGAGAATCGCCTCCGCTGACGAGGGTGTAGTCCCCGCTGCTTCCGTTAACACCAGAATATTATAAATCGCGTAGAACATCACTTGAAGAAGCATCACTGATTCCAGGAGGGATGGTAAAATCGAGAAGGGTCCCGTCTCCATGCCGATCGGTTTCGGCACGACTGCCTTCTTCGTTACGCGTGCCTTGAGCACCGCCTCCACTTCTTCATGTCTGTTTCATGCATGGTGGTACTAAAACGGGTTGACCTCGTCGTACAGTGCATCCTTGAGCTCGTAGGTACCTGTATCGGTGGTCGCTTCTGGCGCTCTAAAGCTGGCGACTTGTCGAAGGACGTGTTCAAAACAGATGTCGTCCGTCATTCGCTCGGAATCGGTGTCGAGCATGGTCCAGCTGCGAGTGCATGGATGATCTCGCGCCGAACAGCGACCGGAAGGGGCAACCTGGTCGCACTGCCCTTTTCAGTCAGGAGGGTAATAACAACATGCAAGACCTCCTCGACCATGCTGGACAGCTGGGGACTCTCGTAGGTTGGATGGATTACCGCCCCACAGAAAAATTGGAGGAGCTTAAACTGGTCAAGAATGCTCACGATGACTGTGTTTGGATCGAGGATGATGAGGGATGTTTGGAGGATGAAGAGATCTTGGTCATAGAATCGCGGTAATGCAACATTTGACCACGTATTGGAAAGCCGTTGCGGACCCACAGTCCAGATCGGATCTGGGCGACCATCGCGAGCACTACAAAACTAAATTAACGACCGCTAGAACGAGAACATCACAATGCTTACCTCGTAAGGGGAAGTCGATTGATGTGAGAATCGCCTCCTCCGTCGCGATCCACATGAACAAATCCCGTACGCTGGTGACGCCAACTCGACTCAACAACTCTTCAGAAAGAATGACATTCTTCAACAGTTCCGCCAACAACCAGCGCAAGGAGTGATGGAAGCTGACCGAGCCCTCCAGACGTCAAACTCCACGATCGTGCATTCGACGTCTCCAAAGAGAACGTTGTGGTATGCCAGCTTTGAAGACTTGTTCTTGTCGAGCTTGTCGTTTTCCAACGTGCATACTGAGGGAATATCCCTCACAACTATTGAAATAGCGTTCATGAACTGTGATGGCGTCGCCCAACTGAAGGCCTCTCCGTAAACCTTGATGACGTGCGACAGAGAGAGCGGGACGTTAAAGACGCTTATCCAGGCATCCGTCTCGTACTCGATGTGAATGGTAGCCGCACGTCTGTTCGGATGAACGCGCATGAATAGTTGGCACAGCTTGGCAAACTTGCGAATGAATGAAGGGTTCTTGGCGATGATTTGTTGGACGGGTTCATCGTGGCAAAGGTACCGAAGGTCACTGAAGACGGCATGAAACGGTTGGCGTCCAGTTCTGCGACCTCGGAAGCGTTCGGTGGAGCAAGGAGGATACGTTTGTTGACGATCTGGTTCGGCCAAGATGGAAGCGCGGGAAATGAGACCAGTTGATGCTGCAAGGAACGTGACAGGCAGAGCTGCTGCATCCGTAGCATTGATTTGGTAGCACAACAACCGTATCTTGAGGAACGATGATGGATGATATCTGCAGGACCCTGGCAAGTGATTCGTACGACCTAAACACTCAAGCGTCAGAGTGGATACGCATCGTAATACAGAAGCATCCCTACCTTGGTGCCCGTCTCCACACATCCAATGAACTCCGCGAGGTTTGACCAGTCCAACGAACGTCAAGCCCGGCAGCTGGGACGAAGCACCGGACTCGATGTCTAGTGCATTGACTTCGATTTCCACATCCGATGCTTTGAGGCTGGGCGGGAAGTAAGTAGCCAAGGCACCAGATGCACCTGTCAAGCCAGCAGCATGAATAGACGCTGATTTTACATCCTCACCGCCATGAACGAGTCGACGAACAAAGATGTTGCAGTTCTTGCTATTCTTCATGTGCTGTTCGAGAAGGGAGTCCTTGCGAAGATCGTGTACGATCATCTTAGCTTCGTCCAGGGAGTTACTCGTCGTGATTGGCAATGTCCAGACCAAGAGACTGCAGTTTGATGACGCCGCGACGAGTCGTGTGGAGCCGGGCAAGAAATCGATCGCACGTTCTTGTCAAACGATCGGCACCAATGCACACACCATCAGGACGCACCAGTCACAGTCGACGACGTGGGATGTGGTCGAGACAAAGGAATGGAAGCCTATGTGAGAAGAGGATCGGATCAAGAAGATTGAACACAATCCAACGAGACAAGCAGCTTACAGCGACGCGAGGTAGATTTACGATGTTTTTTCGTAGAGTGCAATAAGACTCTCAGGTCCGGATGATCAATACATGCCATCCAAGCTTACTCGGAATTCTGCATTGAATGCTGTAGGCATTTTCTTGTGGATCCTAGCACGTTGAATTTAGCCTAGACTACAGTTGACCAAGCAAGGGTATACCTCAAATTTCTACTGTCGTTACTGTAAGTTGGGATCGAGTGAATTTGATGAACGTTTAGCGAGGCATGAGTCAATCCCATTGCCTGTCGTGCAACCTGTTTCATCCGGGTCAACAATACGTTGGTGGAAAGGAATCGTGAAAACCTACAGAGACGAAAGGATGCCAACTTTGACAAATTTCAATCAGTTGGTTGCACCGTCACAGCCAGCGTGGCAACGGGCTAGGAATCAGCGAGGGCATCAGCGCTGCGTGCAGAGGAAAAGTGCAGAGGGTTTTGTTGACATTGAGAATTCACTGGAAAATGCTATATCTGTAGTACTTGTAGTGTACATAGACTACAAAGGTTGGGCAGGAGACTAGATTTGGATCAGTGGTCGATGTAGTAATAGGTGAGAGCACTGCTGACGACATACATCACAAAAATTGCAAAAATAAAATATCTCAATATACTTTCTACAGTAGCGTCGAAAGTCGAGTAGTGCTATATATTGTTGAGCGAGGTGACAAGCGAACAGTATATTATACAAATGAGATCCCTCTGCACAAGATATCGGCCAAACAAGACGAGCAATGCAAAGACATGACCATATACTACCTGCTTACAGTGTGTCGTATCCCTCGTGCCTATAAACATCGTCGTCCAGCTCCTCTCCTTCGTCCGCAACAACACGGTCTGGATCCTCATCGGGATCGCTATCTCCGTTTCCTCCATCAGGGTTCTCGTCACCTTCCTGCGCCTTGGCATATCCCCATGCTTGCAGTTCTCCTTCCTCTTCCCCGCTCTCCTCTTTGTCTGCATCAGCTCTGTCCTCTTCTTGAATGTCTTCGTCGAGGTTGCTCCTGTTTTCATCATCCATCAGCTCCTCCTCGTCTTCGACCACTGCCTTGCCTGGATCTGCAACATGCCTTTCACATACTAAGTTCCATACTGACTATCAGTTGTCAGCTCGCCTGATTTGAAGGAGCATGTAACTCGAACATACTACAAGATTGTCCAACTGGTGCCTGGGTTACAATCACTTGTCGAGAACCCTGAAAAGAAAGCCGAGGTGGGAGTTATCAATCAAAAGGCAAGTATTCATTGTTTCTATGCGCATATATTGAGCTTTTGGTCGTCTTCTAGATGAATGCAACAATCAAGGCCATCCGCTCAAACGATGGAACTTGCCTTAAGACTTACATCGCTCAGTATGCATCTCCGGACCCCCACAAACCTGGATCACTGAACCCACCTATCGTCGTCACAAATGGGAGGGCCGAATTGGGTCTAAACCATCCTATCCTTGCTCGATGGCTTTGCCCGCAGATCAACTCAACTGGTTTGACAAGAATCCTGGACAGTACGTCTCCACTTGGTAATGACATTGATTGACTCCTCTATGTTCTAGCGCACGAAAGGACCTCGCTTCTGGTGTAATGCCAATGAGAAGCGAGGATTTCCCATGTTTATTCTGGTCAGGAGAGATGCCTGGGCAAGACTACGATGCAGATAACATGTTGCACGGGCTATTCAAAAGCTACTTCCTTGTTCGGGTAGGTGTCATGTCTGGTCGGACGTGGTGAACTAAAGCTGACTTGGACAAGGTTGGACGACACATAATTTTAGGGCCATCGAGCGCATTCGGAGGAGACACACGCACAACCTGTTCCTGTAATGCAGTATTGCATAACATGTCGACAGTCCAAGCCGAGCATATCAGATATATTTGTACTCAGGTGGGTTCTTGGCAATGCTCTACTGTCCTTCTCACAGGAGTCCTAGGCACGCTTTGCGATCTCT
Source organism: Boletus reticuloceps (assembly GCA_018397855.1). Taxonomy (NCBI): domain Eukaryota; kingdom Fungi; phylum Basidiomycota; class Agaricomycetes; order Boletales; family Boletaceae; genus Boletus; species Boletus reticuloceps. Next base: position 194,716 of record JAGFBS010000055.1, read on the forward strand.
TCCAGAAGTCAGTGGGGGGAGAAGGATGGTGGGGGGAGAAGGATGGTGGGGGGAGAAGGATGGTAACCTGAGTTATTTCAAGATGTATCACAACATCGTCCACTTCATTCGAGATTCTCCTGATCAGAAATGGAGAGACGAGCTGTTGAGATGGTGGAACAAGTGAGTCTCTTTATAATCTTGACCACCATGCTAAACTGTTCCAAGGGAGCTTTTCGGGGACGAAAAAGGCCGCAGTGAAACACGAACATGGATTGACAAGCGATCAGACTCTGCAGCACCCGAACAGATGAGTACGATACAGAGGCTTCAAGCTCAAATGAAGGCACGTCTTGCCGCACCAACTCCATCAAGTTCTTTCGCAATCGATCCCTCACTTGTATCCGGATCCGTCATCTCCAGTGGGCGTGCTGGTGCTTCGACTTCTGTCCCTCGTGCACCGACACCAGATACCAGTACCGAGTTCAGCTTTGGTCCCCCACTTGTATCCGGATCTGTTGTCTCCAGTGGGCGTGCTGGCGCTTCGACTTCTGTCCCTCGTGCACCGACGCCGGATACCAGTACCGAGTTCAGCTTTGGTCCCCCACTCGTATCCGGATCCGTCGTCTCCAGTGGGCGTGCTGGCGCTTCGACTTCTGTCCCTCGTGCACCGACGCCGGATGCCAGTAATCCCGAGTCCAGGGACATCAACATTACACCTCCTCGCCGTGAAGTCACCCCATTGACAGAGTTGGAAGAAGATATGCTGCCACTGACTCCGATCACAAACAAGAAAGGAAAGCAAACGAAAGCTGTGAAAGGAAAAGGTAAACGGACCGCAAATCAAGGCGACGACGTGGCCAGTGCTAGTCGCCTGAAGAGGTCCAAGCGCAGTCGCGCGTAGCTCGGTCTGTTCACCTAATACCTTTTACGATCTTGCTAACCCTCTTACTCCGCAGATTCATTTTTATTGTTGTTGCTCGTCACGGTCACATCGGCGCCCAATATCACTCGTTTGCTCTCCCGGAAGTCATCAAGTCTTGTCAGTCGTCGGAAGTCACAGTCGCGTCAGCCTTTCAAGTTGGTCGTCATGTCTCAGTGCAATGGATTAGAATCGGGATTGGAGGGTACCAGTAGAAAGAGTGTAGGAATATATTGCACTGTATGATTATAGACGAGCAATATATTGCATTGTCTGTGCCAGTATCACGACGAGAAGAATATACGAGCTCGATGATTCTAATCGATACCCAAAGATCCGTCGTACTTTAATGTCCTACACTTTCCCATGTATTCCCCTCATACTCCAAGACCCCGTGGGGTGACTGTCTAGCCATATTTTGCCCAACAGATGTATATACGGTCGTGTATGACATTTGTAATTTTTGTGATGTAGTACTACATAGTCTCGAAACCCGACGTTCCTTTTTAGGAAGCGGACGGGCTACGCCCTAACGAGATGCTTCCAGGAACAGATCCCGAGGCTCGCTGAGGGTACCCCAAAACGGATGGTGTCGAGACTAAGTACTACATTGCTGACACAGCCGAAATCCTTTTTTGCTGATGCTGGAGCCCGATAGGGATGCCCTTTGCGGCCCGCTTCACCTTATCCTCAATGTCTGCCAAATCAAACGCCTCTACAAAGTCCCTAAACATTTCATCATCAGTTGCCCCATCCAGCCCGAGGCTTCGTTGCGCGATGATCTCGAGTCTCGCGATGTCCTCCTTAAGCTTAGAGGCAGCTTGGTTGTCACATTGCATCTCGTGGAGCCGTGAACGATTTTCTTCCAAATTTGCCTTGATGTCGCAGAGAGAATTGCGTTTCCTTCGAAGAAAATTGAGGATATACTTGGTGAGTCTCTTGAGATCCTCATCAACTTCGCCCTCAATTTCAGGAACTGAGTTCAGAATGTGTGATTTCTCCTTGGCACATTGGGTCGCATTAACTTCGCCCAATTGACGTATGAATCCTTTGCGGAGGCTACCATCTTCCTTGCACTGGCAGGAAACCCAAGCGAATGTCCAGATAAGTGATTCGACTTCATGGCGATACAGATGGGTGACCAAGCCTTTCTGGCCGTTTTCATCCAGGAGCTCGATCGCCATGAATGGTACGGTTCCAGTCCGCTCATTGCCGAACTTGTGCTCTGAGCCCGCCAAAGTTGAGAGGTCGAAGTCGTTCACCACACCCATCACCTTGCCATCTTCCCGATAGTACATCAGGTTCGTAGCACTGACATCGCGATGATGAACGCTTCCCTTCCAAAGTCCATAGTGACCTAGAGAAGATCGACTTTCAGGATCATACGACGGTGGGGAAATAGAGTTGGAGACGCACACACTACACATTGGCTCCATACGTCAATCAGTTCCCCGGGATTAGACAAGAGCGTCCAAATTGGTTGAAGTTTGCGGAATACGAGGATATAAAGCGTGCGGCTGCCGCTCTCAGCGTCCTCGCACTTGATCCCAAGCGCCTTCCTAATGTCGGACGTCGAAACGTCAAACTTGTGGGACAAGAGCAGCATCGGCACATGTCCCTTAACGTCATCGTTGACTTCTGCTATCTTGTTGACGACGTCCAAAATGGCCGCCTCGCTGTGCCGTCTCTCTTCTCCCCAAAAAGTTTCGCCACAGCGCCATCTGTCTCCGGAAAATTTGCCAACTTTTCGAGATCTGGAGAGACCACATCCCGAACATCCGTCGCACGTCCATTGAGCGCAACTTGGCGTTCTCTGGTCGGATTCTTCAAACACATTGTGATCTGGTTGTTGTCTTTGCCCGGGACGGTGACCGTTATCTCCTTTCCGTCCCCAGAGACTTCGAACTCCTTCATTCGACCCCAGTTGCCCAACCGCTGGAGTGCGTATAGCAACACCACAAAGCGAGGAAGATCTTGCACGAAATTGAAGCCCCTAACGTAGGTGACCCCTTGATGGTCGAAGATCGTGATCCAAATGGTGTCATCTGAGACATTAGGTATGATATCGTTGCCCGTAGAGAAAAACACTCACCGACAACCGTAAAATTCATCACGAAGTTGACCACGACGCTGGTGGACAACATTTCAGCACCATAGAGCCCTGTTTGAACCCTTGCGGGCGGCAGCGCGTTAGGTTGCGTTGGTACAGCGTGTTGCGTTGATTTGGATGGATTTCCATGCCTACTGCGCTTGGAAGACCGTTGTATCGTATCACCCTCTGACTGACGTTTTAAACTGGAGCGTTCTTGAGCTCGACTTGAGTTGCCACCTGATTTATGACATCTTTAGTTGATTCCGAGTGTTGTATTGCCGTTACTTACTTTGTGTTTGTTTGGCCGACGTGGATTGGCCGGAGGGAGAAATGTCACACGACAACTCCGTCACAAGAGGAATGTCACACGACGACAACTCCGTCGCAAGATCTACCGTAGGTGAGACAGCGTACTCCGAGCGAGGACCCTTCATTGTTTTTCCGGAGCGCTTGAACTCGACTACACTGAGCACATCTTGCCAGCGGAGTCCAGGCTTCTCCTTAGAGCCCTTCGGTCGGTTCCTTGCGCGAGTGCCATTTTTAAGTTCTTCACTGGCAGAGCGGTCGGATCGCCTCGTAGACGGAATAAGGACGACATCGGGTTTGAGGTATGATGTCGCCTGGCCGTGGTTTTGAGTGATAGACTTCTGATCGTTTCGCTGAAATGTGATGTCTGACTCTGCAACATAATCTCGCATGCCCTCAACCTTCAGGTCACGGAGACTCTCGAGCGCAGCCATTGACACGTCAATGAAGGGGTCGTACATGGCAACCTCCCCTTTTGCCTCGGTGCTGATGAGATGTTAGCCAGGGATGTACCTTACAATAAATACTTACTATTTCTTGAGAGCACTATTGATCGTTTTTCCATTGCATATAGGTAAAACTTTGTTGAGACATCTATCTACTAGCTCGCTCGACGAATCACGGGAATCTGGATCCCTTGAAGCATGCCTCACAAGGTATTGGAGCAGCAAGTCCGGGTTGGAGCAATGTTTTGCTTTGTCGAGGTCTCTCTCGATCCATGGGCGGAGGTAGTCGACACTTGGTTGTTTGTACGACGTTAGGTAATCTTTCGTCACAACGGTGGTGGACTCACGGACCTGACCCGATAAAGTCCAGGATAACTGCTTGCTGCAGAAAGGCCTGGGTTGCCCGGCGTAGATTGAAGCACGTTCACATTGGGAGCCGTAAGCGTGGAACGTTTCGGTGAAGCCGCCGGCGCGGTCACGTCGACGGGGCCAGACATCGACCTTTAAGTAATAATATCGAAGCGACGACCAATGACTCGAGTCACGATCAACTTTGGTGTTTGGACTTCTGTGGCGACTGGAACGGTGGTTCGAACTTCGAATGTCCGTATTTGTTCATCGAAAGTCCAAAAGCCCGTCACACGTGACCATAGCTGGTCACATGCACAGTCGCGCCCTGACACGGCGGCAGATACCAGATCCTCAACCGTCCGATTTGAGGGCAAGAAGATTATATTGTGTACAGCGCTTCTCGCCGGTCCCGTCATGCGCGGGCCCTGTGCAGGCCTAGAGTCTCTGTTCGCCGTTCGACCTCGCCGAAGCTGACAGCCCATTCCCCGTCCATCATCGCGACACCATCGCACGGCAATCGACAGACCTCGGAGCTTCTCTGTCGCGTTTCAACGCGTCCGTATCACCAGCTCGTCAATACCTTCCTATCCCCTTCGAGCTCGATGCTCGAGGATTCATACTCTCGCTGTACAGCTTCGTTGGGTGGCTCAGGTGGCTCGGAGGGATCCTCCGGTACGTCGTTGGCGTTCGTTACGCCACGCTGATCATTTTCGTCAGCTCTCGTTTCAATCGTCGCCAGTACTGGGTCGACATGGACATGCGCGGGGTCGTGCGCTGCATCGTACAGTGTGTGGTTTGTGAGGCTCGCTTGGGCTTCGCTGGTCGACATTCTGTGTCGTCGTCACGCCTGTCGCCTCCGTGCCCTCCATCGACACTCTTGACGCATCGACACTGAGCGTACCCAAGCACGGAATGAAAGTTTATGTTTCTGTTGTACATTCAGTGTCTGCGAGTTTTCGTTTTCCTTTCAGGCCGGTATGACAAAGTTTTCCAGATCAATTAACTGCCCGCCGCCGTTCAACGATGCCTCGATGATCGCCACGTCTCGGAGTGCACCCCTGGGACTATCCAATCCGTTGTCCTTCCCTTCCACGACAGCCGCGAAGAAGCTCGCCAACTCTACCTCAACACCCCCGACCGCTTCGTCAATCACCTCATCCAGTGAACGTTCATCCTTTTCGATCAATTTCACATAGTGGGTCTTCACAGATGGTGCGAGCGACCAATAACCAATGTCTTGACCCGGTTAGTGGCATCGATGGCGCTGGTGACGGCGATGACTTTTTTCGCCACATGTTGGCAGGGCGGTGAAATGACATAGGAGACAAGGAATGTTTTTAGGGCTCTTGGAAGGTGATTTCCGCACGTTGAACCGATGAAGGAGGTTTGTGAGGGTACGGATGCTCTCTGCTGGCGGGACCGAGTAGCATAGTACGGGGAGATGGGAGAGAAATGTCTTGGCAGTGTGTGCCAACAAGATTGGACGACATTGCGAGATCTTATTTGTGGACGGTGTGGTCGCGCGGGGAGAATACGAGTCTCTTGATATCATCTATGGCGAATATTGTCGGGCGCGTCACCCTGGTCGAACGACACCATCTTCCTAATATGAAGCACACAATCATGATGCAGGTTTGTCAATCTCTTTCAAGTCTTACGCTAACAATGATGCAGGTCATTGAGCCCCAACGAGTCGACGAGGTGATGCAGTATTCTCTTCTCCGCAAACACGAGTTGCTGAGATGCCGTGACCGCCTCACATACCCTCCTTCACGCAGCCCCCCCGCTGGTCGATCAACAGGCTCAAGCACCGTTTCTTGGTCTTATTCATAGTCATCCCTCTCCATCCCACTCCCCTCCTACGCAGGGTCACAATTTGTTGCTAACACCCTCTCGTGGAGAAAAAGTGACACCTCGCAGGTGGCATCGGACATCAAGCCTGAACATCAGTGGGAGTCAGTGAGTGATTGGAATGAACATGATTTTGGAAACAGTGAGCCCGGTGCGATGTCGCTCGTATCCGACGCAACAACTTGAAGGGTGTGGGTCTCGTTATTGGGCGCTTTGAAAAAGAAGTTGATTGCGTCGCTAGGGTGTTTTGGCGTTCCTCAACTCTTTTCCTTGACGATCCTTTTCAAAGACTCGACTCAAAACCCAGCTTAAAACGTCATGTCAAGCCTCGCACCTCAGCCGTATGACGATGGTGGGATCTTGCGCGAGATCGACGAGTTAGCCTGAAAAGGGGAACTATGTAGAACACAAAGAAAGTCTACGCGAATCTAGGTACAGGGATTCGCTGGTGTGTGTGGGAAGGCCGGTCTGAGGCCGACTGCGCGAGAGGGGAGATGCCCGGGAGAGCCGGGATAACTACACCGATGGATCGGCGTGAAGGTCAGCAGGGCTTTAGGGCACAATCGTCACGAAGGCCCAGTTCTGGCAATTCGTTCACAAGCTTAGGCCTGTAGAACGTCCATTAAGACGGCAACTACAGCTGCGTATTTGATCGTGGCGGTTGCTGCTGGGAGCAGCCTTCTATGTCATCCGATCTCTCGTCATCCCACCGTTCTCCCGACGTTGTGGCTGTCGGACGTCATGACAGTCCTCCGGTCTAGCTCTCGTCAGCAGCGGCTCTCCCACGCGCTGCTTTGACTGCAGTCCAAGCTCTTCGTCTGGTCGAGTACGACCCCGCGCCAACTCGCCAAGTCCCTCTCGCTCCACGTAATCACTTCCGCCTCGGCGCGACACGAATCATTCGTGCGCATGCTCGGTGCGGATACCTTGTTTGATTACGAGGCTTGACCGCTCGTCGAACAGCTCACCGAGATCCCTCGTGAGCCAGCGGCGTCGTTGGACCCGGCGTCATACGTCAAATCGGGTGCGTATATGAAAAAAGGGAGGTGTGTATGCGACGACAGGACCGTGGCCTGACGAACGCGGATCTGTTGGGACGATGGGTCCGTGTATTGCTGCGGCCGTCGTTTTTTGGGGAGAACCGACATCATGGAAGTGAGTTGGCTTGGTGGGTTGTGTGATGGACGTGACCGTTTTTTCCAACTGGGCAGGCTCGTCAACGCGAGAAAGATATGAACTTGAAGACATTGTGTACGTTGATCGAATGAGGTGGGTTCTCTGACGTTGATGGGAAGCGTCACTGACGATCTGACACTCTGGGAAAGTTCCTACGTAGATTCAACATATGAATTGGGATCGGCGTTAGATCGCACTCGAATGAACGCGACCGGGGGAGACACGAGCGACTGGACTCGAAACCCACGAGCGGTGGTGCTCGAATACTAGACATGGTCGAGTTAACAGTTGAATGGACACTTACGGGCAGGGGAATGACGCGAGCGATGGCATTCAAGATGACATGGTCGAGGTGGAAGACGAGCTTTCGCTCTCGAATAGACACATGACCGAAGCAAGATCTGACGTCATTGGCCCATCAACAAGATCACGTGAGGGAACCAACTTCGTCCCCATCCCCGCCTAAGTATGTCCAGCCTCGACCATTTGTTCACTTTCCCGCCCAGGCCACACAAGTTGAAGACGACTCATATGGACCTGCAACACACCCCGTCTCCAGCGAAAACAATCTCGTTCCTCTTCTCGTCGTTCCGGTGGAGGCTACCCTTTCCCGCGTGGAGAGGACTGCCACATTTGGCACACCGCGCACAACTCGCATTGCAACGGTGGCATCAAGAACGCAATTGACAGCGTCAAGGACCGTCTGACTCAGAAGCTCTCGGTTGGCACACTCGGAAACAGCACGGATAAATTCGGTCCAGATCTTCGGGACAGCATCATTTCGTGGATACGCCGGCTCTGTTCGAGTGTCCCACCCAGTTCGAACCCTAGACGCCGAATTCGAGAAGTGTTACGACGAGTTCTGTCATCAGGTGCGTCGTCTTTTACTTTTTCGAGCACGTCCATTGATTCAGTAATCCAGGTCCTTTGGCCATGCTTACAATTGCGCAGTTCCGGATGCCCCAAAGACAAAGCCCTTTATGAGAGCGCGTCGTTTAGGCAGCACATGTCTGTCAACAAGCGCTTCGCAGAAGTTATCGATGCGAAGGCGATATCAGTGAGCATGTCTTCCTCTTTCTCTTCGCCTACTCATCCTGTTTCAAAGTCTTGGTGAATGACTATCACCTCATCCTGCTCCCCACACTCCTCCATGACGACCCAAAGCTCGCCAACGCTTCCATCAGTTGTTTTGCTTTGGGACGGACTTCATTTTGGGCCGGGCTACGGACACTGACTCGATAGAATAGACGTGAACCCCATGTTCTGTACTGGGTTCAATTGCTGAGGCAGCGTTACGCCGGGATGAAGATGATCGTCGGAAGGGATAGGCTTGATAAGATTCAGGTCCGTCCCTGTGACTTGGGTGATGCATCCTATCTTATGCGTAATCGTCATAGGGCCCCAGACCCAGGATAGAGGCTTTCGAACGATTCTTGAAGAGGAACCTAGTTGGATGCTTGGATGGTTCTGACCCCAGAAATGCAGACTCATATGGACCCCCTGGCGCGCGACTCAGTAAGGATAGCTTATCGCCCTCGGGTGCAGATATTTTCCTGTTCTCAATGGCTCCGCGGAAATGAGGGAACGATATGTGGACATCCCTGTAAAAGTCGCATTGATATCTAAACGAGACGGCAGTGAAAGCAACCAATCTTTTGGCGAATGTTGAATGTTGGCCCGAGAGCCCAGTCAGCTTTGCGCTTGACACAAGGGATGGTGTCCATGGCGTCGAAAAGGTATTCGCACTGCACGGGATCCTTGATGTAGGTATCGATCAGAAGAGAATGTCTTGGAATGAATGTTCACCATCATGATCTGGAAACAATAGAAGTAACAGGCCGCGGCTGCTTGGACCCGTCAGAGAATCGCTCGATGAGATTCCCGTTGACGATGCCGTATCGACGGTGACGGTGACCGCGTGTGCGGGAGCCTCTGTCGGCGGATCGAGCGCGAGCCAGATGACGCGCATAAAATCACAAAAGTAGACCGACTCGCCGTTGGTGATTTAAAGGGCTTGACCGGCGACTTGGAGCGGGTTCGTCGGCGCGACGTCGAGGACGTTGTCGGAGAATCGGTCGAACCGGTTGCGAACGATGGCGTGCGTGAGTTTGGTGGGGTCGTAGGGTGCGTTGAAGGCTGCTTCTGTCTCGGCGGCGTTGGGAAGAGGGGTAACGTATGGACCGAGTGGACGGGCTTTGGAGGTGGGGACGCGTCGGAAGCCAAGTGTGCTGGAGATGGGTGGCGGAGCTCGTGGAGGGTCGCACGGAGGGTCGAGTTGACGAGGGTGGCGTCTGCGGAGACAGAGTCGGCAGAAGCGTTGTCCGAGGACGTCGGGTCGACGAGCTTGTTGGCTGCGAGCAGATGTGCTTGAGCGATGTTGCCAACGTAGGTGTAGTCAAAGAGGTTGTTGTTGTCTCCGGCTTGGAAATGGGTTTGGCCACGTCGGTTTTCTTGTCCCGTTCCATTACGTACGTTGGAAGAAAGAAGCACTTCTTGGGGTTTGCGCGTGATTGTACGCGGATGGAGGCAGGCGGCGCTCTCGTGGAACAGAAAGAGGATCTTGGCGAGGCGTTCTTGCGGTCTGAAAGAGGACCAGACGATTCCGATGGAGCTCCCCAGTTCACGCGAGGCATTTTCAAAATTGCGGAGCTGAGGGTCAGAATATGAGCATACAAGTGTATCATGGGGACGGGTGTAGGCATCCGTACCTGCTTGTCGAGTGTTTCGATCCGTCCTGCAATCAGGGGAGTGGCTATAAGTAAGAGAATAAGGTACACCGAAACGTCCGACAACCCACTTTTCAAAATCATAAAACAGCGCCGTGCCAGCGCACTGTTGATTTTCGTCCGATGCGGGTGTTAATACTATTATCATGTACGTCAGGGGCATCCGGGCCAAAGAGAGCCAAAAGACCTACGTTCTTGTCTTTCCAACTCCGTTGGCTCACCCGTCGCTAATCATGTCGTCAGCGCTGTCTCGATCTCAATAACGAGTGGCGGTGAAAAGAGATGAACCAACATGGTCTTGCGCTTCAGCTCGATAACCACGTCCCGTCCTGACAGTGCTTGTGCCACCAGTCAACGTCGTCTTTGGGCTGGTTATTGTCGACGCTGAGCGAGGACTTGTCTTTAGCGTATTCTCCGGACTTCGCGTTGCTGTCCCTTTCGCTATTTTCGTCTGGTAGTTCTGTCCTGTATCTTCCAGTGCCGTGTATACATATATATAGCGCAAAAAGATGTCGAGCGGTCGGAAAAAGGCTAGAACAAAAAAAGATAATCCTTCGCCGACGTTGATATCAAACGACACCAGCCTGCACCTTTCCCAAAGAAACCACGAAGCTGCCACGAGGAAAGAGGGTGAGGGGTGAAAGGGGATGGCGTGATTCAGATAAGTTAGACGAGCGTGCAGCGAGCGTGTAGCGTGCGACTTGGATGAAAAAAACGCGCGTACGACGTTTTGTAGCCTGCGTGGCGCAACCTCTTCTTCGGTGAGATGAAGACAAGCCCTTAGTTGGTATTTACCTTGTAGCGGGACTGATCGCATACCTGATGATACGGGCCATGTGTGCTGTCCAAACCGGGGCGTTTTCAAGACTTCAGTACTAGTCAGTTTTGAGCGTAAGTCGTGATTTGGTGTTACCGAAATCGTAGGTAAGACCACTGTCATTCCCAAGAGCGTTGTATGTTTGATCACGTGATGGGATTACCTCCCCCACTGTTCCAAGCCATCCTCCGTCGAGTCGTCATCCCCTACCGCGCTGAAATGTCCAACAGCCACATTCCGACAGTCAATGCCTTCGCTTTCCAGAAAACATTGGGTTCCATGCAAACGTGACCATTGATGCTGCAGCAAACGTGCTCGCCCGCTGCCCAACTATCTCTCGCCGTTCCTTACTCATGGCCGTTCATTGACAAGCCCGTCGGCACGCTGGTGCGTGACAGAACTCGAGCAACGTGCGCTGACGTGCCGGTTTCGATTACAGAGGGACAAGTCGCCCTTATCCTTGTTCCCAACCCCGCACAATTCCCAAATGACGATATCCGGTATCAAGGCCAAGAAACGCACTATGCGCTCCCCGCACCGGGCAATCGCGTATGTGTTCTACCTCGTACGCCTCGCAAATCTGTAGCAGCTGATTGATAGCAATTTGCTTGTGCAGAAAATCGAAGTCATGGAAATAAAATATGGGTTCGTCCCAAACACGCAAGAGTGGCGCCTCCGACGTCGGTATCGCCTGATCAAGGGTGGTCATCCACATTTCACGCTCGTGCATTATCCGTGTGGACCAGCAATCCGTGAGTCTAGGCGCATCCCATTTCTTCTATCAGACTCGTTTCGGATACCTTTGCCAGTCTCCCTCCTTATCGCCCAAGCTGGGTTGACATATCCCGCGACGTTTAAACATTTAAAAAAAAAAAAATCTGCGGTTTGTTTGGTTCGCCAAGCGTCTTCTTTGTCTGCACACACGTCTCCATGTGCGTGGTCGTCGGTATTTTCAAGAACCATGGATCACGAGCGTACCGACTTTATGACTCCTTTCGAACCACTCCCGAGATTTTTTCTTATGCTCTAACTCTGATACTAATATACTTGCAGAAACTGCGCCTTCGCTGCTGGATTCGCCCATACCACATACCCCAATCTCCACTCCGCCAACTCGCTGAGCCTGCCGTATACGTCATGGGCGACAAAGCTGGTCAAAAAGTCTTCCCACCTCACGCTGGCCCACCTTTCCGCCCCAAGGTCCGATGGGTATGAACCCGCAGGATAGGTATGTCGCCATAAGCCACGCTGGCGCGGCAAAATAGCAACATGGAGTCGCTGAAAAGACGGCTGGAGCGGTCGTATGCGTGGGAGCTAGTGCAAACGTGGGTACGGCGTGTTTGCGCTTTCGTTTGATCGTGCGCATGAGCTGATACACCATCTCGGGCCTTTTTGTTCGTAGCAGTGACCTGGTCCACCCCGGTTGGACGATGACGATTCTGCAGTGGGGACGCGTCGTTGTTTTCGCGTATCCATAGCGATTTCTCTAGTACTCTAGAGGAATTCGGGATGATATCGACACAGACGTTTGCCATCACGCGGTATAAATGTAACCGCAAACTTATGGAAGAGGTCTTCAAAAGGGCTGCCTTTGGTGATTACCCCGAATGCCATGCCCATCCTCTTACGTGATCCATGACGTTGTTAGGTGCTCTCGTGACTCTGCCTCTGCCGCCGCTCACATATGCTCAATCTTTGACCGGGTCGAGCTCGAATCCAAGGTGGTGAGTGACTTTGAACAAGAACGATATTGTACGGTGTCAGCGTTGCTGACCGTTTGGTAGGCCAAGTTACAGCGGAACAAGCCGTGGAACGCATAGCGCGACGGTCGGCGGCGGAGGACGTGATCGTCGCTAGTGGGCATACGCCAATGGAGGTAACGGTTCAGTTGCCGTACGTGCGACTCGAGGAGCAATGGTTGGTTGGACTGTGGCATCGAGGTGGACGTACAATGCTTTCATTTTGTCCTCTGGTTGTTTGTCGGTCTCACTGGGCTTCAGCGACAGGTACCACTCAGCAGCAACAGCCAACGCCGATTTACGGCCAACCTGCGAGCGGTACCACACAGCAACAACAGCAGCCACCTCCTCTGTTTGGCCAGTCCACGACTGGGACTCAGCAGCAGGCTGCAACAGCGTCAATCTTTGGTCAACCTGCGACCGGCCTACCACGCCATTGTTTGGACAACCTCCCGCTGGTACTCAGCAGCAGCGACCTGCGACATCATTGTTTGGCCAACCTGCTACTGGGACACAACAACAACAGTCCACCACGTCGCTCTTTGGTCAACCCACTGCGAGTGGTACCCAGCAAACGACTGGCATGTCTATCTTTGGACAGCCAGCAGGTACCACTCAGCAACATCAAAAGCCCTCCGCTGGGACGCAGCAGACGACGTCTTCGATTGGACAACCCGCCACTGGAACGCAACTACAGCAGCCCTCCACTTCGCTGTTTGGACAGCCTGCTGGGGGGGACTCAACAATGACCTTGGAGCACATCCTCATTCGGTAGCACGACGCAACCAACTGGGCCACAAACGTCGACCACACCCTTGTTTGAACAACCTGCGACTGGAACACAACAGCCTCAAACCACGTCATTATTTGGTAGCACGACTCAGCTGGCTGCTACTACGACACAAACGACGGGTCTTTTCGGCTCTGCCACTCAAACCCCGCCCACGACGACCGGTATCAATCTGTTTGTGAGTGCCACTACACCTGCCGCGGGTTCGGGACCGACGCAAGTGGTACTTTGACAGCCATCGTGAAGTGATGCGTGTGTCCTGTCTAACCTCCTGGCACTCGGTCCGAAGGCGAATGACAAGGCCCTGGAGCTGCTACGCAATGAATTCCAGACCATTTCCGAAGTATCAAGCGCTCTATTGGGTTCGAGAGTCTGGCCCCGCTTTTGAAAAAGACCAGCCTCGAGCTGGGTGAGCAGGCGTGTCTGCAAATTTTAGAGGCGGTGCTGAAAGGAGAGCCGGAGCCAATTCAACCAAAGCCGAAAGGGAACCAAGGGGGGGCAAGCTGAATATTGCGAGATCCAGCTATAGCACGGCTACGCGGGTCCGGGCAGCAAGGGGGGGGGTTACATCCTCCCCCGAAAATATGTAACGTAACCTGTACATGCAATGGGGAGATATTCTGGCGACGGGTATTCTATGGCATGGCAACACCAAGAAACCTTGCTATCTGCTGCTTCCGATCTAGGACGTTGGCATTACCGCGCATAGCCGGCAGTCCGAGGTACTGGGCAAATGCGATACACTGCGGTCCTATAAATCAGATTAAGCACCTCACCTAGCCCACCGTCTGATGGGCTTACCACTCGCCATCATGAGCGCATCACGAGTATTGGGGTAATCATCTGGAATTGGGCCATTGGGGCCAGCAAATGTACCCATGAATGACGCAGACGTGTTGTGAAGCCTCATTGGCTGTAAATCAATCCTGTGGTTGGCAACAGGTTACTAGGAAGCAATGGCCAAAACAGAAGAAGCACACACTCTTTATGCATACCATCCATCCCTGCCTGGAGCAGCTCAAGCAGCCTTTGCTGCTGCTGGAGCTGGCGTAGGACTTCATCAAAGCGGTCGTTCATCCTCCTTTCTAATCCTTGGATTGCTTCGTGTAGCTGCCCGCCATCAGCAACAGCAGGGAGATTCTGGAAGAGAACGAATTCTTGTGAAATCATTTGCAAACCAGCTGCAAGATTATCCATGGAGGGTTGCTGGAGCGCCATTGCCATCGGGTTTGTGTGACGGATATATAGATCTCGAGGGAGGCGTCGTCGCAAAGGGACAACCAACCAACCAATTTTGAACTCCGATCCAGCAAGACAACTCGGACAAGATTCTGAGCCTCGTGCTGATTGGATTGCTGTGCAGATCCTCCAAAGCCCTCTTGGCGAGCGCAACCGCTGAGCTTTTTCCGTTTTCCATATGCTCTCCAATCACCTGGCGCCTCTGACTGATTCATCGCTGGTAGCCGAATCCAATCCTCGTAACCTACCCAAATGGTCGCCTCCCTTTTCTTTATACTCGTTCACTCCATTCTCGCGCCGAGTCCCGGTATGTTTCCAGTTCTTTTCGCTTAGGTAAGTATGGTTTATAGCCCAATTTTGTGATGGACTGAGGCGCAGCGAGGCGCGAGCGGACAATTGACGTAAGCGAGCGATGATCTCGCGCTGTTCTCGTTCGTACCACACGTTCCCTTCAGCAAAGTATCATTCATTCGGTGGCAAGACATCCTCCTCTCCACCGCTATGTGACTCTTAGATGGACATGGCCGCGACGCCCCCGCTGCAAGATTCGGTAGATCAAGGTAAGCAAATGTGTAAGAAGTTCTACTAGAACAGCTGTGCATGTCGACTCGGTCAGATGACAACGTCTGGCATTTTGTCTGTTACTTTCTTCATCTCTTTCCCGTCGCTCTTCACATCGTCCTTCTCTTGATATCCGTGTTGAATCACGCGGAGCATCGGATCACTCTCCCATTTAACAACGACTCAACGAGGCGCTCACGACTAGATTGAGTGGTGGGCTCCAAGCATTTTACATTGTACGTCGCTCGGTGACTGTTTGAACACGCTTATCGATGCACTTGTCAGCTTTGCACGGGCCTACTGGTCTTCGTCTCGCAGAGCCTGGTGTTATCGACCACCTTTTCCAGCCCAAAGAAGCTCACGCAGATTCATGACATATGTGGTGCTTGGAGTGGTGGTGCCGCACTCAGTACTCTCTGGTCGCAAACGAAAGCCCCCTCGTCAGTATGGTCGGTCGTCCTCGTGGCGGTATACCCTACCTGCGTCTTGGTGCTCCACGTGGCCTCGTCGACTATAATGCAATTTCAACCGTTCAATGGCACCATCACGAGGACGGTCTCAGCGCTGGCGACTTGGCCAGACCCATCTGTTAACTTGAGTGCGTTGGACTGGACCACGGCTACGGGCACCCTCTCATTTTTGCGAAACTTGTACGGTAATACAACCAACGGATTGGCTAACAATACTCTGTACCATATTCCGACGCAGAGTTTCGTTAAAGCTACGGTCACCACGACCGTCAGAGTATGCAAATCAATGTTTCAATGATGGATATAGGCCCTTTCACCATAACTGTTACACCAGCACCATGTAAGACGCTCGCTCGACTCATGGTGTATCTCCCAAACTGATGCGTGGTGACAGTATTAAATGAATTTGGTTCGGTCGCTCAATGGTCAGCTTTCCATGATGTATATTGGTGCATGTTGTAATCAACTGACGGGTCTCCAGTGTGAAACTTCATGATCTGAATATCCCGTCTACAACAATTTTATTCTTAATCTTGTCACAGAAAACATAGAAACTGGTGGATCCGTGGATGGTGTCAAGCCTGTCTATAGCAGATCTTATGGTCAGTAATGGCAGTCGTTGAGCCATGACAACTGAAGCGTGCCTCATATCTTTTAGGTCAGTGGTATGCTTGTAAGGGTCTTTCAAATTTCGTTTTATTTGCAAAGCGCTGTAACGAAAAACGTCACGTTATGCAGTACGCACTGCAGTTGCGACCTTGCATGATTAGGACGCTTGCGGGCGTGTTGATAGCGCACATGTCCGCCAAGCCGAGAATTTCAAGTTGGCATCAGACAGTCATTTGATTGCGATCACAAATCCACCCCCTTGGCCTCGACCTCGTCCATGCTCTATCACCCCAGGAATGTATGCGTTCCTGTCCCGTCTCTTTGCTTACACCAACCTCCAGTCAAACTGCGCCAGCCGTGGGTTATCCGCGTCGTCGTCGTCGTCGTCGTCGTGATAGGCCCATTTACAGCCATTGCACAGTGTCGCTAGGGCATTCTGTCGACAACGAACTCAAGCGTACGTAGATTCTTTTCTCCTCCTTTGTTGCTTGACTGTCATGTAGAAATTTTGTCACCGCCACGTTCATGTTCATCAACTCAGATTCCCTTCCCGTCGCAATCATGCAGTCCCTTGCTGCCACTGTCCCCATCTTCAGGCGGGTTCATCGATATCATGTTTGGTCGTTCACTAACCTATTCTGTCGTCTTTAGCACTCTTGGTACCATGGCGAGTCACTCTTTTCATGCATCGCTCCGCTTCTTGGGACTTGGCATACTTAGACCCAGTTCGCGACCCACGTACTAATTACCTGTTGGTCGTGCCTCATACGTCTTCTTTCACGAACGTACGAGCCAGAATCACCCATCGCGCCCCCAGTGACGACGTACCGCGACGTCAATGACACAGACTATCATCTTGCACTCACACGTCTCTGTTCATTCATCTACCACGGGTTCGCCTGTCGATTACGAATGGAAGCCAACGTCCAAGAACGCGGCCGACACGTGTGGCCTGCAATTGGCGGCGCATACAAGGACCCAACTCGAGCTTACCAAGAAATAGCGTCGGCGTTGGAGGGGCCTCTTGGTCACGATCGAGATTGCGGGCCTATCCTGCCAAAGGGCAAGCAAGGTCGGCACCTACGGCACCACTTCCTCGCCCACGTCGACATTGACTGTAGTCATCACCCTCCTCGCATGGACGGTCTCACTCCACTCGTCATTGACCGGATGATCGTTCTCGTCAACCGGTTGGGTCGGGGTGGAGAGGTGCTTGAAGAGTACCTTTATCATTTTCCGTTTCAGCTTTTGGTTGTGCGACATGCCACTGATTTGATCCCACAGCCCGGTGTTTATCGTATCAAGCATGCTGTTAGTGTTGATCTCGAGGCTACTCCACCACCTGCGATGACGCTCCCTCAGGTACACTCTCTTCCTTTTAACCCGTTTCTTTTCTTCCTCTCTTTTTTGGCTACGCATGCTCAGTGAGACTCTGCCCCACTTACCATCCCCATAAATCTCTCAATGCGCCAAGAAGACGCCGATGGCCACCGCTACCACTGGCGCAGGCACAGCCCCGGACCCACAGACGCAGTCACATTCTCCCCCTTTGAGTGCTTTCTCTCCCGAACCGTCTTCTGGTCCTACCTCGTCCTCACGGCGCATCACGATCGTGAGCGTGATGGTTGGGCTGCTGTTGATCGAGACTTGATTTCAATTGGAGCGGTTGTGGGGACATAATTCATTACGCTGTGAAAGCTCGATCGGACGTACAAGTTTATCTATTTCTATGTTCTTTTGAGTCGCATGGCTGTCGTTTGTTTACATCGCACGAGTGTGACGAGCATGGATACGAGCGATCGATATGTGGTAACAACGTGCTTCCAGTGTGAGCGTCATTCTTTCAGGCCGTCGGCCACCAAACACACTGTTCCAAGTAGTTGGCGCTCCACCCTCCCTTCATCTCGAACCTCATGCAGTCGCACTCGGAACTACCGAAGCCTTCGAGAGCCAGGTTGAACCAGGTCGGACCATTCTCGAAACGCAAACGTGTTGACTCGGAGAGTTATATCGCTGTAATCATTGAATAATGCACCGAATTGGAGTGACGTGTCTGGTGGAGACTCCGCTTGACAAATCAACGACGATGCTTCTGCGTACACGAGGCGCCATGAGGCGGGGAATTCGTTCATCTGCATGATATATCGCACGCTGGGATAACGGTGGTCAGTTTTCCTGCAACACGGTATATCCCTAGACCAGTCACCAATCCATCGCGTGTTGCGACTTTGTTGTATTCGCTGACTGAGTATATTTCAGAAGAAAATCCGAGTGAAACACGGGGCACAAGTGCCCAGGGCTGTGTGAGCTTACCTGTATCTAATCGATAAGAGAGAAGGTTCCCCTTGACCCTGCACTCCCAACCCAAGTTTCTTCAGTTTGTCTGTCCCTTACACTGTGGCGGGTATGCAGTCGACGGCACAAAGTACGTACTAGTCAGTGACGGGTACCTGTAATGACCTCCTGTTGACTCCCAGGCGGATCAAAAACAGTTGAAATCAATACTCAACATAAAATATCTGCGGTCTTGTTCGCCCAGGATGGCAAGCAGGTCTTGAGTGGCGGTGTCGAGGGGATGCTCCGGCGATGGCGAGTAGAGGTTGGCCAAGAGGTCGGCGAACCAATTCCAGTTGAAGGGGCAGAAATACTCGCTGCTGCGCTGACTCCGGATCGTAAATGGTTGGTGTATGGACTCAGGCGTTTAGATTCGAGCGATGGACGTACGAGTGTGAGAGTGTGGAATGTGCAGACCCACGAAAAGGTCTTGGACATCCACGGCCACACCAGCTTGGTATCCTCGGTGGACATCTCTCCCAACTCGACGAAATTCGCGACGGGTGGATCCGACAAGCGAGCATTCATCTACAGCATAACCACCGGAGAAAAACTCGTGGGACCGCTCGAACACGGTGGGGAGGTTGTGGCTGCGCGGTTCTCTCCTGATGGCGACCGACTTGCCACCGCTACCGGGGACAAAACGGATACGACGTCGATCCGCATCTACGACAGCGACAACAGACAACAGCTGTTGAGCATCCTCTGCTGGTTCTGGAACTGTATATCGTTGCCGCTCGCTTGGTCGGCTGACGGCCGTCAACTCTTTGCTGCTACGCCAGGTGGAGCAAAGTGTTTTGATACGTCCTCGGGAGCTCTGCTCAATAAATGGACTGTTCCTGGTGCTAAACGGGCCCATTCCATCGTCCTAGCACATAACCAAAAATTTGCTGTCGCCGTCACATTCAAGTCACTATTTTCTTGGGACACCTCTACACAACAACAAAATCGGAACGGTTATTGAGCTCGCAAGCCACGCAAGGTTGACTTCGCTGTCCCTCAGTGACGACTTCATTGTGACTGGAGAAGAAAATGGGAAAATCACCATCCGGAGCCTTCGTGACATCCTGCCGAGCTCATGCTTGACAGTGAATGTAAGTGGCTCCACTCGTTAAAAATCGGCGGTCTGACAATTCATGACCTACTTCCCTCGCATCGTGAGTGTTCAAACGTCAGTTGGTTGCTTGTTATAACTACTTCCTCACAGCGTTACAGTTGCCTTTCATGCATATCAGTGAAGCGGTATTCAAATCGTGGAAGCAGGGCGACTTGACTCGTGTCGAAGAACTCTTGATAGCAGATACCACACGACCTTCGAGTCCTTTACGTCGCGCACGCGCACTGGCTTACCGTGCGCTCGTGCGCTCGCGGTCGAAACATTGGGATACCGCCATTGACGATTCTAAAAAGGTAAATTTCGCCCATCCGTCGTCGCATGTTGCGCCAACTATCCACACTAGTCTATCGAGATTCAGCCATCCGTCATTGGTTATGTTGCAAATGCTGTCGCTCATATCGGCAATGGCGAGCATGAGACGGCCATACGTACCTTTGATCTCGTGTTCAGCCACGGTCTTCCAAACGAGAATAAATTTCTCTTGCTAATCAAGGTATGCACCTGTCTTCATCGTCGCTGCTAACGCTTATCTTTCGTTTCACTCAGGCGATCATTCTATTTGAATGCGGAAGGCACGATGACGCTGTTTTGCGCGTTGGCGACTTGATCGATATAGTGGACGATCACTCGCCCTACCTCACTGTCCGGGTACGCACATGGTGGGACATGGTTGTCCGAGCAAGGCTGACAAGACATTGTACAGGCTTAAATGCTGCTTCTCCTCGGAAGCATGTCGATGAGAGGAGGAGATAACAAACGCGCGATAGAACTGTTTGGGCGTGCGCAAGAAGCCATCCCGTTTCAACAGAGTTCTTACCTGTTGGTCATCTCCCTTGTAAGTCAATAGTTTCAAGTTCTTCTGTGGATCGCACCAACTCTATTTGGAAGATGTTTGGATGGGACTTCGAGAGACTCGCGCCGGCGATTCAGTTACAGTTATGGAAAGCCATGCATGCAGTTGGCCATACGGAAGCGTCGCAGTCACTTTCTACCATGATCGAGACCCTCGGCGAAGACATCTCAACGAATGCAGTAACCACTGCATGGGACCCGGTATGCCTTGCATCGTCGGTTCGAAATGGCGTGTGCTGATTTTTTGAGGCCAGATCTTGTGTAAAAATGTCTCGCAGCATTCGAAAGCAACGGCGATGCTGCAGTAGTATCCGAGGATCCCAAAGGAGCGATCGTACAATACTCTACCGCGTTGTACTTGAACCCTCCAAATCCGGTCAGTCTCCTTGTCAAGCGGAGCAATGCACGAGCAGTGCTCGGCTTGTGGGAGGATGCGTTGAAGGATGCGGATGACGTATGGCTTCGCTTTCCTAGGTGTCTCATGTTCCTGAATTCACCCGACGCAGGCAATCAAGGCAGACTCTTCAGGTCCATGGGGACATGAGAGAAGATATGTTGCTCAGCATGGTTTGCAGCGGTACGATGAAGCAATGAGCGCGTTTTCCCGCATGCATTCCCTCGTCGAGTCATCTTCCAATCCAGACGTCCATCGTGAGTGTCACTATCGGCGTAAATATAACATCGTAATTTGCTTTGCACAGAACTAGCCAAGATATACGTTTGCATTCCCAATCGGAGGCGGCCATCGACAACGCCGTCTGTGGGGTCTCCAAGACATCACCTCTTGTGCTTATTGATGTCACGAGTGGTCGCCTGTGCGATGCACCAGAACGAACGCATATATTCAAGTCGGAACCGGAGTTCAAGGGGCTGGTCTCCTCTATGACGAAGGCGTTGGACGACACACGCATCCACGACGTTGTGGAAGATTTTTTCCGATATGTAACGTTGTCCCATGTATGGGAAGGGAAGGAGCCCTTATTCCAAGACGTCAATCAGGCTGGCTCAGTCTGGGAGCTAGATTCGTCGCCGCTAAATGACAAGTTGCGCAAATTCTGTGAAATAGTTCGCGCGGATGGATACCGATGGGCTTGGAGCGATACCTGTCGCATTGATAAGACAATCAGCACGGTGTTGAATCAGTCTCTTAAAATGATGTACAAGTGGTACGAAGCATCCGCGGCTACTTCCGTTCTCCTCGCAGACGTAGAGTCTCCATCTGCCCGAGGTGGTCTGAAGGGCAGCAAGTGGCTGACCCGAGCCTGGACATTAGTGATCCGATTCTACACACGTGATTGGAAGCCATACCTCGGCGACACCCGGTCCAATCACAAAGAGTCGCCAGAAATTATGGAGGAACTCGCGGATGCTATCGATGTTGCTCGCAATATCATTACCGCTTTCAACCCCAACAATTTCAGTGTTCGAGAGAAGCTCCAACTATCCTCGACACGCAAGGCGACGGTGGATGAAGATGCCGCATACTCTTTGATCGGAATTTTCAAGAGTGATATCCGGCCAGAGTACGGAGAAGGAGACGCTGCACTAGGCCACCTCCTGGAAGAGGTCGTGGCACGTTCGGGCGAAGTGACGGTACTGGCCTGGAATGGCAAGTCATCCTCATACAATAGTTGCCTTCCCGTCTCGCTCGAGGTGTATAGTCACCCGCCTGGTTCTGTGTCTCCCATCCCCGATGCTGACATGAACGAGCGTGTTGCCGCGTTAAGAAGTTCGCTATTGCAGGCAGATGCTACATTTATTCACGACCGGATCACCCGTTTACCCCCTGCCCGCTTTGGCAACCGCCGACTTCATCTCCCTTGCATCATCTTCACAGTGCGACAGCTTGGTCTACAAGGTTTTCCGAGTGGTCAAGAAAACCATTACCACGCAAAGGTATCAGGGATTGGCGATGTGACATTCCAGACGCCAGACAGGCTCCCGTTGGTGGAGCCACGCAAACTCATTTTCGTACATCCTTGGATCCACGAACTATGTGATCCGCTTGCCTTGGGGAAGTACAGTAGATGATGACGACGGGTCTGATACTGAGACCGAGCCCAGTCCTGAACCCACTTCTCCATTGCCAGCTCTACCCACTACCGCGATGGACGACTACACCCGAGCCTTGTGGCTGATAGTTCGCCTGCAACAGCCATTCCATGTATTGTTGCTCGAACAACAACCCAATGGAGAGTTCAAGCGAGTTGCCACCGAGCATGAAATCATCATTCCCGGAATCAAACGCCCGAACACCTTCTCTAGGGATGTTCAGACTGGCGTCGTGGACATATTGTGATGTGGGTATGAAATCCTATCATCTCGTGCTCATCTTGCCATTGTCGTTTTCGCTTTGTTGTCTTGTTGTCTGTTCGCTAGCTGCCTAAGCATGTAGTCCTCAAACTGTAGCTTCATCATGATACTCTGCGCTACGTTTCTATTGATCTCTTATATCCCGAGTCATCTCCATCATAAGCTGGCCACCCCAGGGCCACAGGTGTTCTTGATGTTGCCATCACGCCTGTCACTACGGTTGTAGTCGCAGATTCAAGACCTCGAGTTGAGGCCATGTAACAGACACTTACACAAATGAGATGGATGTGACATGTGAGAGCTCGGATTAGTGCGCAACACAACATTGTTGGTCATTCGTTCGTATGGCCGGAATGGATGCAGATTCCATATGGGTAGTGGGTGGATGTGACCGCCTGATCCACGGGAGAGCAATAAAGAATGCTGGTATGGGTGCATTATGGATTTGAAATGCTGTGGGCGAGCCCCTAATGGCGTCCTCCGACTCAGTCGCGGCCCGACGGTTTCCACACCCTGATGGAATAAAATGGCAAATGCTTTCCTTGAAAAGGTTCAAAGGACGGGTAAGTGATATGATATACAAACGATGTCCCACAATAATGTAGCATTGGAAGCCAGTGTGACGGACAGTCCGACTCGAATGGCGACTCGAAGATCATGCATTCGAGTCTTTGGCCCAGGGTGTCGCAGAGACCAAGCTCGAGGTCCCCCGTCGCATGCGTTTCAGCGGGGCGACATGTCGCGAAAGGGGCGGCTTGATATGAGGCAGGTAGTCCGCGACCTCGCAATAGTCATGGACATCCGCAAGCTCGAGCGGCCTCCCATCGCGTCGCGCGCACGAGGACAAGATCTTGAGGGCCGCTTCCGGGATGAACCACGTATCGACAGCAGATTCGTCGACGCGAGTGCATTTCAAGAAGTAAATAAGATGTCGGGGGGGACGGTGTGTGACGTGAAGGAGAGGGATTCCACGACGGAATGGTGTAAGCGAGCCACGGCGAGTTCGATAGGTAGTTTTCCGTCTCCATTCTCAGCATCGAAGCGCTGGAGCCAGCCTTATTAGGAGTTCTGTTATTTTCATGCAATGATCATGAAATCGCATCCGCATTGCTCATCATACAATCGCCATGTTGGTACAAGAGGTGTGGCTACTTCACAGGTTCGACGGGCCGCCCCAACCATGAGTCCCGGACCATAACCACCCCGTAGTCCACCTAGGCCTGAGTCGAGTCGTTGCTTCTTCACATTCGGCTTCGTCATTTCTCCGTCGCCTTCCACTCGGTCCCGACGGAGCTGCAAGGTCTTGCTTGCGTCGGAGTCCGAGAACGGTGGAGCCAAATACCTATCCCATTCAAGCAATGATGGCCGCTCCTTGGGATCATGCGCCACTAAGTTTCCTGCAAATGCCTTCAGGGATCTCTCTGCCGAACACATCGAGTAAGAACAGAAGAACATCAGTAATATCGTCATGGCCTTATTCGGACTTGGCGCCCTTGGCCGTTACGCAAAAGTGCCGAAAGTAACTAAATTAGCAAAAGTGTACTAAGGACGATTTAGATAAGTGTCACAATTGAAAAAAGTAAACTAAGTAGGATAAGTACAATAGTTACTACACTGTACTAGTAGGATTAAAAAATGCGATGCTAAGTGTCCATCATGGTGCGACCTGTGATCCCGGGAATTCCAGTCATGCAAATCACCCTTGCAATAATATCATAAATCGAATACCGAGAGGTTTGAGTCCGGACGAGGTCAAGTTCCTGTTCGTGTTCCCACAGCGGTGCTGCGGCAGCGGCAGCGTCGGCAAAAGAAAGGTGAGGGCGGGGGCAACACTCACATGTGAACACGAACAGGAATGCTGACAACGCATTCCTGTTTGTGTTTGCATGTGAGGGCAAGTGCGCGCGACAAGTGCATGTGGCCATTTTGGTTATGGTCGTCTGACACGTTCCCATTTCGTGTCTTGGTGGGTGCGACAGGTGGCGAGTGTGTGGGTGCGTGTGCCGGGATGCTGGGTATGTGCATGGACCAGGACAAGTCCTCGAGACAAGGAACAGGAAGTTCGGACTTTGCGAATTTTTTGCGCGCAAAACATCACGTGACCACTGTTGAAAAGCTGACCGACAGTTCCTTACCTCCTCCACCTCACAACGACAACGACAACGACGACAACTACAGTACCTCGCCCTCGCCAGTCACCACACTCACCACATCCACCTTGGGACGACAATGACACGATGACGTCCCCACTGGCGCTGTTGCAACAACGACAATGAAGACAAGGCTACCCCTTCTTCTCACGACGATGAAACGATGCGCCGATACGCTGACGACGAGGATGCAACGTCACGACGAGGACGAGGCTTCCCTCTTCT
This sequence comes from Boletus reticuloceps, assembly GCA_018397855.1. Lineage (NCBI taxonomy): Eukaryota > Fungi > Basidiomycota > Agaricomycetes > Boletales > Boletaceae > Boletus > Boletus reticuloceps. Next base: position 219,781 of record JAGFBS010000055.1, read on the forward strand.
TTGTCCTCACTCAACAACAACGACAATGAGGATGCTGACGCAACAACCTGCTGACGGTGAGAACACGACAACACAATGAGGATGACGCACCTTCGCCGAGCGCACGAGCACGCATGCAGACGTCTACCTCCGTGCTATCTCGTCCACCCTTGTTCACTCAGTCACCTGCAGGTATACCCATGGGTACAAAAATCCGTACTCGTTCGATACCCGTAACAGGTTTGACTACTACTCTAACTGCGCCTCTTTTCGTACCTAATATACTTTTCTGATGGACTTGGCACTTGTGCCACTTTTTCCACTTTTTCCCATTAAAGTGGCCCATCCTAAGTGTGAAAAAGTGTGGTAAAAGTGATGTACAAGTCGAGTTTAAGAAAACGAGTGGCCTTATTCCACTTGTGCAGCCCTTTTCTGCAAACCGAAAAAGTGCCGAAAAAGTGCAAATAAGGCCGGATAAGGCCACGACGATATTACTGATGAACCTGCCCACAGGACCGTCGGTCTGCCTTGATCGGACTGTGCCACAACTTCTTCTTGACCTCGGGTGCCATCCAACGTTGTGTTCCACACTGGTCGTCGACTTCCTCATCCTCGTCTTTTACTTGCATTGCAACATCAAAATCGATAATTTGTAAGGTGAAGTTCTTGTCGACAACAAGGTTGGAGCGATACAGAGCCTGTGAAGATACGCGACACCCTCGACGAGACCCAGGCAGACTTGGGGAACCTTGCTTTGAAGTTCTTTACGACTGAGATCAACGTAGTAGTACTCGATGGTGGTCATTTTTGGGGAAAATGGCCCACTCGTCGAATGAATTGACCAACGAGATGACATGGTCAGACTTGGGTCGCATAGTATCGAGAAGTTTCAAGATCTCGAGCTCGTCCGATTCCTCCCGAACTTTCTTCGCGATGAACATCTTGTTTGGGTTTGTGCGTTTATACACAGCGAGAATATGATCCGGCGTCTGAGGTTGAGCGTCAGCATGGCAAACAAGTGAAAAGGGGTTTCCGGGACCTTGTAAACTGACTCCAATGTGCCGCCGCTGTCATCCATGATGACTTTCGGTTCTACCTCATAGCCATGTGCTCTAAGCGGTGCGATGTGGCCATTTCCACCACCAGCAGGGTCATCATGGTTGCTCTCTGTATGCTTACACTTCTTACCGCGACCAGTCTCGGACTTGGTGTACATCAACTTCATTTTGCGTTTCTTGACCTGGTCAACAAGCGACTTAACTGCATCCTTCGCATCTTGGTCCTCCTTTTGGTCTAATTCTGCACGAAGGTTGTACAAATGGCGTGCAAACTCGACGCGACCAAGCAGGCCACCCAACGGAAATGCCTTTTTCGTGTAATAAACCTGAAAGGGGTGAGCCTACGTCGTTTATACATTGCAAACTACAACATACCTAACTATATGGTTTCCCATCTGCGGTACCACAGATGATTGAACCATTGAACCATGGATTTTATGTCATTTTTGTTAATTCACTTAGGGTCAAGTTAGGGCTCAGGCAGCATTCTTCAAAAGTAACAGTCATTTTGCACATTTATTCCAGTGGAAAAGTTGTGCATTTCTATTATAACCATGGATCTGAGCAATAGTGCCAATGGAAAAAATGTGCAGAATGAGTATCTCAATGAACCTGTCAATGATAATTTATTGTATACACAACTTGTCCGAATTATAACCATGGATCTGACCAATAGTGCCACTGGAAAAAATGTGCAGAATGAGTATCTCAACTAACCTGCTAGTTGTCTCTATTGTATACATAATCTGTCCATTATAACCATTCATATGAGCAATAGTGCCAATGGAAAAAATGTGCAGATCGACTGTCTTGATCAAGCTAGTTACTCATATCACCAATATGAGCAATAATGTCAGTGGAAAAAATGTGCAGAATAAGTGTGTCAACCAAGTTGGTCTTTCATATAGGGTTAATGACCTATAATGCCAATGGAAAAGTTGGCTCAAATGATGAGCTTAACCTTTCATATATTCTAACACAATATATTCATCATTGTTAGCATATCTTCCAACGATACATATATAATCATAAGCAAATGTTCTACAGGTTAAAATGGTTAGGTAACAAACTATATATAAGCATTAGGTTAGTTACAGACACTAAGCTTTTTAGTGTTTTCGACTGTCATTAGGTTAGGAGTCTGTCATTTCTAGGGAGTGTTATATGACCAAGAATGTCAGGAGGGTATAGGTTGCATGTATCTCACATTGGACCAACACAGTAGGTTTGACCTTCATACAAAGCACCATTTAGAGTCAGTTACATTCTACTTAATGAGTGAAAGAAGAAGTGTTAGGGTATCTTAATGCTAATGGAGCTGGGCTCAATAATATAGACTTAGGGCATTCTAGCCTCAGGCCATCTTTTGTCTGATAACTCATTAGGTGTGTTGATAAAATTGTTTCTGTCTATTTGTATCAATCAATATGAACTCATTTATCATGGCTAATGTTCATTATATGACTTAGGTTTGTGTTTCTATATTAGAGTTAGGTGTTATTATACATAGAGTATTCCATCAACTCCAATATTAGATTCACATTAGCTTATTACTCATGTAGAACTATGCTAGAGTATGCTAAGCAAGCTATATCAATGGTTGACTGTAATGCACAGCATTGTGAAGATGCTAGTCCATCTGGTAGGACAAGTCCTACTGGGTTAGCCATGGTATAGTCTATCTGAGAATGTCCATATATTCATTGGTGGCAGTGCATAATGGGATATTGATAGGCAAGACAATTCTACAGATGTGCCTAAGATGATGGCACTGGTAGTAGGCGTCATGATAGTAAGTGAAACAACCCTACGGACTCACACTTGGTGAAGCCATACTTGCTAGGTCGTTTGAGACTAAATTAAGGCCAGAGAGATGAGAGTCTTAGAATAGAAAGTTCTATAGGGGAAACTTCAGGAGGACAAGACTAAGATCCTCTGGTGCTACATTGGGGATTTATATATACCAGTCTACATGTTGTATCTATTGTAGTTATATCTATGATTGTTACAGATGCTACATTTCTCAATTACATTTCACTACCATTCATTTCCTAATCACTAACACTAGTCCCACTAGTGCACCTAAAACACTACCAAAGTATACCATAGTATTCCTTCACTTGCCAAGACTTACCTCATCAGGTCACATGTCTCCCATGCTACTAGTCACATGACCAAGTCACATGATCTTCTCTAGGCTGTGCACCTCATGCCACCTCATGGTATACACATTGCATCCTTATGCTTGCCTCATGACTTTCCTCTTGACTCACTTTCCCTTATCCTCCAATAGCATTAACAGCTCTTATCTAGAGCATCCTCATGGTATCCAGTGACCGTGGTATTAACCTTATTTAGATTCCCACAGCCTTTCCACAGCTTGGCCTGTGCTCGCACTTAGCCCCTATAAATACCCCTATGTTATAGTAGTTAGTCTCTAGTCTAGTTCTCTTGTTGTTTTCCCTCACTTGTTAGTTCCCCATGTTCTTTCTGTTCTTTTCCCTCTATTCTCATTACTAAGCAATCTACTATAGACCCTAGTGGTCTAGTGATTGTACTTGATAACAGAACTACTCATTGCAAGCGCTCTAGGATCTACCAGGCAACCTCCAGAACCTCCTATTGTCCTAGATAGGATATTGGGTCGTTACAATGATATCCATGACACAAACATGAGGCTAGCACTGGTATAATGAAAAGGGGGCGGTGTTCATGAGGTGTGGTACAATGGAAGGCATAGCCATATATGCGTGAGGAAAGAGCATGTGAGTAATGTGAAAGAGAAGAGTAGATGTGGGAGATGAGATGTGTGTGGTACACACATATGTGATAGGAAGGATAATGGAATAGAAGTGAGACCAAGTGAAATGGAGAAAGATGCATGTGTCTGGGCACATGTAGAATAGATAGAGGTAAAAGCAAAAGGAAAATTATAAGTGAGATTCTGATGGAAGGTTAGGGGTATGATAAAAGACTCTGAGTTAGGTAGTATTCTGGTGGTTGTAGATACATTCAGCATAGTTTAAGGCCTCTATTTCCTCTAGTGATTCAAAGTCTAGTTGGCAACTGGTGTGACAACTAGACTGGACTGGACTGGTTGCACAATTGGACTGTAGTTGTAGTTGCAAAATCTTCAGGCAATCAAAAATATTTGTAATTGGTGTACAGCCACACCCTATTTAGTGTAATTTCTTTAGAATAATTTAGAGTAATATTTTACTCACCCATATTAATTTCATAATATTTCTTTAGATCTACTTGTTATGGTCTATGAAGGGGTTACACTTTTTCTTGCTATATTTCATTCATTCATCTCTTTAGACTTGTTCTCTCTATATTATCGCAACACTCTTGACTACATCAAACTACTATTTAACCACCCATACTTTTCGAACAAGATGGATCTCTTCCTACAGCATGTCTACAAGACCATAGAAGGTGTTGTTGAACACATGTACAGTAAATGGCTTACTGGAGATGCAGCTTGGAGAATGCAGATATGTCTTTGTATTATCCATACGTCCCTCTCAACTAATTCAACACTTATATAGTCAGAGCTGCCTCCTGGCTCTACGCTTCTGGGAGTTATCCTCTCATCGGACAAGACAAATATCACATCCATGACTGGTGGTCGCATTGCTCACCCCCTGCTCATCAGCCTGGCCAACATCCCAATGAAGTATCGTAACAAAGCCTCTAATCATGCATTCTCACTTGCCACGCTCCTCCCCATTACCAAATTCATTCATGAGAACTCAAGAATCTACACAGTCCTCAATGATTGGTTAATACATCACTGTCTGGACATTGTTCTCGAACCTCTCAAGCAAGCTGCAAGAATAGGCTGGATGATGTCAGATCCCAGCAGAAACTTACATCTCTGCTATACTCCACTTGCCTCCTACATTGTCGACACACCTGGTGGCAATGCTGGCATGTGTCCATGGATTGACCTCACACATTACAATCATCAGCAAATCATGACTTTGTTGTGCAGTGCTATGTTGCCCTGCATAGCAAGTGACACTCCCTACAGTGCTACAAAAAGGTCCTCCCCTGTTGCAGCTCTGGCACAGAGGGTATAGTACTATACAGATTTAAATATTCTGTGTGATACTGTATAGATGAAGCCAGTCTGTATGTGATTGTGATGCTGCCCTTATGTAATACCATGATACTTGTACACTTGCACATGTGTAAGTGCTGTGTGTCTCATAAAAGCTGCACATCCTAACCCTGCCACCTCTGTAACAGACCATGAAAACTGTGTAGATTACTATCAAGTATGTACTACATCACTATTACTAGTACTCATCATCATCCATACCACTGTCAACCTCATCAATCCCCTATCAATGATCATCACGAGAACCTTCAACATTGGTATACTCATCATCACCAAGACGATTGTCACCAAAGTGGCTACCACCATCATAATGCTCACTATCAGTATGTCTTGCATCCAAATTCTGCTCGTGTTCATTGTCCCAGCCGGCAGGTCCAAAGCGCTCGTGTTCGCCACCATTTGGGTCAATGGGTGCTCCAAAATAATCATCACCTGGCTGCTCATGTCCACCACCATTCAGGCCAACGGGTGCTCCAAAATCATTATCACCTGGCTGCTCATTCAGAGCAGCCTCAGGCTCCGAATCGGATATGTTCATCCCGAACTTGTTACCAGCATCATCGCTATCATCACCAATACCTTCAGAGAAACCATCCCTGTTCATTTCGTTAGTGACAACTCAGAATACTTATGATTTTCATACATTCCCTTGGCAGCCCATTGAGTTAGCATCGCCTCGAAACAGTAACCTTTCAAACGGTGGGTTGCGAGTTTGTCCATACTATGCAAAAACTTCTTGTATGCCTCTTCCAGCTCTTTGGCGCTGAGGCTTGGATTGATGTCTTTGCCGTGCTTCTTATAGAGCGTTAACATGAAATGGACCTACAATGCCATAGTAAGTAACAGCGGAAAGTGGCGAAGACAACAAACCATTGCAGCCACCAGTGCAAGGGCTTTCTTGGGGATGGAGCGTTGAAATTCGGCGAACGTTCAGAGAGATTTGCTTGTGTTCGAGTAATATACATAGAGACACACTTGTTTAAGTACCGGGTGACCGAACAGTAACCTCTTTCCCTGCAGACACTGGATGATCAATCAAATATTGGATACAGTAAGTCACTCACTTGTTTGTCAACGTCTCCCAGCAAGTATTCTGCATCTTGTAGGAGTTGCGTAGCCCTGTCTTTGACAAACAGTGTGCGAGCTTCGCAGGATATTGCAGATGGCGGAGCATGGAGGGCATATCCCGAAGCGACTGCTTCCTGAATGGCCTTCTTGAGTACGCTTTGAAACAATGTTACATTGTCATATAACTGACATAGTCAGCAATACTCTCTAAATATATTTCGGGACCTACCATTTCTGCCATGTTTGCTTTCCGGTCATTGTACCCTAGACAATAATTAAGTACGACTGCCAATGAGCGAACACTGACTTACCAGATTCGACTGCCCTTTGCTCGCATTCATAACAAGTGATGATGCTCAGCAACACTTCATTTTATTGCAGTCTTTCTATCTGGAAGGAAAGGATGATGGAGGAAGAGGGTATGTCACATCTCGGCCTTTGCAATCTCCAAGAGTTGTTGCCAGAGCTTGGGATAAAAGCCGATGTGGTATGGATACTAGTGTTCTTCTGATTCTTAGAATACCAACCACGGTGGCCTCACAGCTGATCTGGAGCATTGGAAGTACACTGGTGGTCTGTTGTGCTGGCATTCAAATGCTCGCCAGTGCCTGTCTGGTTTTTGTTGATGATGGGTGCTTGTGGGCGTTGTCCTGATGAACCATCATTTTGATGGTTGCCTTCTCGAACATTAGCAGCACGCTCTTGGAGAGTGGGAGCGGCATGGTCTTGTTGAGCGACAGGAACTTCTGCAAGGTGTTGTCTCGATGCATGATCGTCTTGACGATTGCCACCTTGAACATTGGTGGTGGAGACTGGAGGTGGTATGCTCTAGCTCAGGGATAGGAACTTCATATCCTGTTCAGAGTCGTCCCAATGAACCATCGTTCTGACAGTTTCCATCACAAACATTAATCAGGTGTTGAAGATCTGGGGACTGGCAGCGGTCACAGTTGCTCAGATGGTGGCGACCAAGTACATTATAATCAGTATTAGCCTATATAATGTTGAGTATCATCTGGCACGAATAGAAGCAGCTTACACATTCATCACCACATTGTACAACATTGGCTTGAGCATCATTGTTGTGGTGAACATTGCCATTAGCCTTGTTTGAATTAGAGCGAGAGAGTGGCAGTGAGGGAAGGACGTGATCTCTAAGGTGCCGTGCATCTGAAACATGGTGGCGAGGGTCTCTGGCCGTGTTCTGTGATGGTTGAGACTGGGGACAACGGCATGGTGGCTGCATTTGGGTATCTCCCTGTGGGGCTGGCTAGGGCATGGCACGGGTAAACCCCCGGGTATGGGTAACATACCCATACCTGTACCCACCAAAAGCCCATACCCACACCAGGGGTATGGGTTTTGTCTTGGGTTTACAACACAATACCCGAACCCGTACCCACAGCGGGTACGGGTAAAAAAACCCGCGGGTTGGGCATGAAACCCACCCGAGAATTCATTAGTACTAAACAGAAGACAGTACTAGTACTACTTGTATTGATCTATACGAAATCTAACTTGATTGCATCCCATCCATTGTCGAGTACATGATCTTCATCACCCGGGACATCTGGCAGAGCACTAATCTTCATGATATTTTCAGACTTGACAAGATTCAGCTCGCTCCATGTGCCAAGACACAAGAGTGCCTGGGTGGACTGAGCCGAAAGTCCAGAGCGTACATGCGAGAGGAGGAGATGGCCGCAGCTGAAGAGGCGCTCAACATCAATTGATGTCACTATCGATTATTGTTAGTATTGGAATAAATATATAATATTTTCGTACAACGTACCGGGGATTGACAAATAGTCTAGTGCCATCCACGAAAGGTGAGGGTATATGTCGCAATGGTTGTACCACCAGGAAATCGGGTCGGCCACATATTCAACATCAGATGTGAGGTACCGGTCAAGCTCACAACCTAGAGTGGCTGGCTCGGGTGGTGCGAGCACTGGCAAATTATCAAAAATGTTGGTCGTGGTCTTTGCACTCTGGTTACTGGGATCGGACTGTGTCTCCGAGTCTACATCCTCCACATCGTCACTGCCATCCTCGTTAGAGGCATAGGACCGCACATATTCATCCTGCACCAAGGTTTCCGCGGTCTTGATCCATTCATCCTCCCAGTGTGCTGTTTTGAAGTAGGATAACTTGTGTCGTGGATGTAGCACTAGCTTGTTGTTAGAGCGGCTTGGTTTGAGAGAAAATAGACTTACCCATAGCAATCCGATAGACTTCAGAGCTATCAGTAAGTGAGTAGTAACGATTCAGAGTGTTCTTCGCTAGCGCCACAGATGAACGGATTGCTGTGGAGTACTTCTTGTTGCGTGAATAGGCCTGAAATTGGCCCTCGATATGGTCCATTGCGGGAATGACTGTGGCAAGATTTGGAGTTGAGCGTGAAAAAAATAGCGTAGCCTCCTTGAGGATCTAGAGTGTGAATGAGTTGTTTGTTCCAGTTTGTTTGCTGCATGCGTTTCGGATGACTCACCTTGAGGACGCTGTGCAGCTGCTCGACAATCTCCCATTCATGGTCTGCCAGCTCAAATTTCCGCAAACCAAGCTCCCTTTTCAAAGTGACCACATCAACAGCCTTTCGATGGGTCAAAGCATATTCCAACATATCGTAAGTCGAATTCCAGCGGGTTGCAACATCTCGCGGCATAAGTGTGATGGCCATCTTCAGATCCTCTAGAATGCTCTTCCAGGCCGGGAGGTCGATGGTGGTTGAATGGATGATTTTGTATGCTAATTTTCGCAGCTGTGGGCTATTACTTAGCCTCAAAACGAAAGGTGAGTGATACCTTAACTCGCCTTCACCAGCGCTAATTTGATGGGACGTACAGCGTCCTCTAGCTCCTTCCACTCCTCCACGCTGAGTTCATCTCGCTCATCGACCCACCCATTGCTCTCATTGGATGGCAGTGCAGCATCGTCTTCATCCAGATCCAGGTGATCTTCATCCTCCATCTCGTCACTTAACTCATCTACTTCCGCAGCACTGTGACCATCTTCCAGCGCTTTGTCCGCATCCCGCTTGTTGGTGTCGAATTGACAGATCAACATCTTCGCGACCAGGTTGATGACATGTAGGAAGCACCAGGTATGGCTGGCATCACCCCCGAATGATGGGACAAGCAACTCGAGCTCACAGACCATCGCGTCGTTGTTTGTAGCATTATCGCATGTTACGCTCAATATCTAAGCAAGATTAGAATGACAGGTACGAGACAATGTACTCATTTACCTTGTCTGATACTCTGAATTCTTTTAGCATGTTTGCAAATACTGTAGCGAGTTCAAGGCCGGTGCGCAATGTCGCCACTTCAACAATGTCCAACGGCATACTTAATGGTACACCCTTGTGCTCTAGGTGGACACAAAACGCGACAAATGCCTGGTGATTAGGTGATGTCCATGCATCAGTCGTGAAGCTAACTTTGCCACTATAGTCCTGGTGCATTGATGCATTCAAATCGAATTCCTGGAGTTGACTAACAGACTCACCTGTAGCATCTTAGCAACCTGCTGACGAGTTCGTGCAAATACCAGCTTGACATCTTGTGAGATGGTATGTAATGCTCCGGACGTCCCATCTTCATCAATGATTGAAAACCTCGATCAGACACTATCTTAAATGGGCGAAGACTCTCAGCCACCCAGCGTACAATCTCAGCGCTGCAAGTAATGCATCAATAACCATGTATGTATTAGTAAGGATTCATACCGTGTTTCAGTGCGGGTGTGTTGCCGGTGAGAATATGACACCTTTCCCTTACCCTTATGTTCAAATGACATCGTGATTGTTCCATCGCGCAGGTATTCCCCAACGATCTTTTTCCGTACCTCGTCGGTGTCCTTCGCATCATCGGCTGCTGCCATGATCTCTGTTCCCCAGCACTTCTTAATGTGCTTTCACAAGTTACCAGTGGATCGTGCATCCCCCTTGTCAAGATATCATCGTACTTTGGTGTTGCACCCTTGTCGAGTGCATTTGAAATTGTGTGCATGCCGACCATCAATCTTGATGATCTGTGGGATGGGCTCAAAGAAGGCATATATTGGTGAGGACCATTCCTTCAAAAGACGAGCTATGGTACCTCAGCTAACAGGTCCTATGAGGACATTGAGAACGTACTTAGCTCATCTTGAGCAGTTTCATTCTTTGCATTGGAATGAAAGGAACCTGCATCAATATCTTCAATATCACTATTGTCGGTCAACAGGCTGGTGGGGTCATCCTTTCGTGATGTGGTGGTTGCGGCTGCCATTTTTGTTGCAGCTGTCATTGTTGTGGCTGCCGTCGTTTTTGTTGCAGCTGCTGCTGTTTTCGTGGCCGCTTCCATTGTTGTGCTGGTGTTTCCATCATCATTACCCAGTCCAAGTTGTGCCTTTTTGCCAACTGCATCAGCATTGGTGCGGTCACGGTTGCTGTCAGTCTTCCGCTTCCTTGTGGTCTTCTGGGTCTCGGCATCATTGTCAAGGGCAGCTTTCGCTTTGTCAGTCAACTTCGGCTGTCATGCACTTTTGGAGGAGGAATTTAGGAAGTTGAGTTCTGGTGGCATGGTTGAAAGGTACAGCAGTGTGTCGAGTTGGAAGCAGAGTGTTGATCAGGCCCACAATGTAAATTTTCAAAGCTATGCTAAAAACATTAAGGTTTCTATGTCAGATGTCAGCCTCTCCGTTGGGAGGTGTAAAGAGGGGGACCCGCACGGGTAACCCGTACCCTGACACACAGGCATAGTACGGGTATGGGTGTTGTCACGGGTCACGCAAATGTAACCCATACCCATACCCGAGCGGGTACGGGTACAAAACCCGTGCCATGCCCTATCTATAGCTGTACATGTTTCTTTTCTCGCACAGCTCTCTGTGCACCATTGATGACATGCGTCTTGTGAAGACTGGGAAATTGGTATTTGAGAGGCTGGGGGACCCGAGATGACAGCACTACATCAGCAAATCTCCAAATCACTGTACATAACTTCAAGGCACTTTGACAATTCTGTTAAGTAACACAAGTCCATCAAGTGCCAAAGTGCTATTCACTCATCACATTCCAAGTTTTTAAAGTACTAAAGTACCATATCATAAAGTTAGTTGCTAATAACATACTAGTATCCGACCATGTCTGCATATTTGCCATCGCTGCTCACATCATAACCCATCCCGAACTGGTCTGTGCTACCATACTGACCCAATAGTGTGCCAACAATCACCAAAGACTCCTCACCCGCGTTGGACAAAATCGTCTATGCGGAGTGTGTCAATGCCTGGTGGATAATATTCATGCCAAGGTCCTGATGAAACAATCTTGGCATCCGGGTTGGATTGTGGGTTCGTCGATCCAGGCGTGTTGCTAGTGGTCACAAGTGCCAATAATGCCTTGAGAAGTGCGACACCACCTCCAGGAAGGATACCCTCTTTGACAGCAGCACGCGTAGCATTCAGCGAATCATCATAGCGATCCTTCTTCTCTCTGACCTCGACTTCACTGCTCCCGACACCAACCTTGGTGACCACATGTGATGGTAATGGAACCAGTAGACCCAAGAAGATCAGGTGTAGCCTTTTCGAGCTTGATGTCCAGTTCGTCCATAAAGACAGTAGCATCAGTGAGTATGGCAAGGTCACCGAGAATTGACTTGCGGTTGTCACCAAAGCCAGGTGCCTTGATGGCAACAACCTGGAGTTGACCATGCAACTTGTTGAGGATACAGGTAGCCAAGGCCTCTCCGTCAACATCCTTGGCAATGATTACCAGAGGATGATGCAATTGGGCAGCCGCTTCCAATGAAGGAAGAATGTCTTGCAAGATTGAAATCTTCTTTTCACTCAACAGGATGAATGGCTTTTCAAACTCGACTTTTTGCGCCTTGACATCTGTGATGAAGTAAGGGCTGATAAAACCACAGTCAAAGCGCATGCCCTCGGTGATCTCAATCTTGTCTTTGATCGTACGGCCCTCCTTGATGGTGATGATACCCTCCTTGCCAACTTTTTCCATGGCCTGGGCAATCAAGTTGCCGATGTGTGTGTCACCATTGGTGGAGATGGTCGTGACTTGAGCAATCTTGGCAGTCATCATCACCTTCTTGGTATTGACAGACAAGAACTCGATGACATGGTCAACAGCGGCTTGTGACCCACAACGAAGGTCCATAGGGTTACATCCTGCAGCAACATTCTTGACACCCTCAGCATAAATGGCACGAGCCAAGACAGTCGTGGTCATTGTCTCATCGCCCACAATTTCATTCATCTTTTGGGCGACGTCATGAATGAGACTGTTGAGCATGTGAGCGTGTGAATGACAAGGGCAAAAAGGGGGACATGAACTTACCAGGCACCAAGATTCTCAAACTTGTCCTTGAGTGTAATCGACTTGGCAACCGTCACACTGTCTGAGCCCTCTCATTGAGTACAAGACACGACGCTCACAAATGTCTGACTCACCCTTGGTAATCTTCGGACTGCCAAAGGACTGTTCAATGATGACATTGCGGCCTGAACAGAGGTGGTCATTTGTGACGGCCCAGACATGAAGGAAAATAGTGACACTTACCCTTGGGCCCTAGTGTAACACTAACAGCGTTGGCCAGGACGTCGACACCCTTGAGTATGCTCGCCCATCTGTCATTGAAGAATTTAATCTCTTTGTGCGCACCACGGGCAAGAATAGGGTGTGCGGCTTTTGCAGCTGCTCTGCAGGCTGCGTGGGACAACGAGGACGAGCGCTGGGACTTGTTGTCACTGCAGATCACCTTTGATGTGAGCATGAAGGAAAGAGAGCTGTGAGCTGCTGGAGGTAACAGAAGGATGCAGCTCTGAAGATCACCTTTGATGCGAGCAATGAGGTTCCAAGTGTACAGGTGGGGAGCGAACTGGAACAAGGCGTATGGTGAAAGAATCAGGACTCAGGGGTTCAGAGGAGCAGTTGATGGGCAGTATTGGATGCAAATGGTGTCAACGTGGATGACTGAAATATCAGGCTGATGATGAGTGGTGTAGCCTGGATGCACGATCCACATTCCTGTGTCTTCATCAGGTTCATCCGAGAGAACAAACCATCGGACAACTGCACAAGGATAGTATTCTCCATCCTTAGTCCTGAATGAGAAAAAGGCAAGGATGTGCACAACACTCATCCCTTGCATCCTGTCAACCATGGGATTGGTGGTTACAAATACACAATCCAATCGTGGAGGACCATGTCTCCATGATGGGCTGGAATGGATCATCTCGCGCCGCATTCCACCAATTCCACTAAGGTCACTAGGAGCATAGAATGTGGCTGATGCAGCATTGAAGACCTTGACATTTCCATCGTACATAGGACACTCATGAAGGGGTATGTTGGCCAAGTTACGAGGATCTTGAGGGTTTGACATGTGGAATAGAAACCGCTGGACCAATGCACGCAATTGTGGTACCTCAAGTTCGACACTTAGGTCAGCCACTGTTCATGCACGCTTTCGCTCTGAGAGAATAACGTCAAGTCAAAGATAGTAGTGCGATAGGTTAAATGCTTACGATGAGTGCTCGCGAGCTTCACTTGCACATCCAGACGAGTTTGTTCATCCACAGGGCAACCATCCCTGTACCACTCTTGTTCCTGACTCGGAGAGGTATCATCAGCAGGACTGGGGCAGCCCTGTGTTAGCCTCACATCAGGCTGATTTGCATGGGCTTCCGGCTCAACGTCAGCAAATGAACATAAAGGAGAAGTTACTATCTACCTAAAATTTGTAAAATGTGAGAGACACATGTTCCATCAAGCATCTTCCACTGCTTGAAGTTGACACGACAATGTGCCAACTTATCCAGCCATTGGTTGGTCGTCAGCATTTGTCCGAGAGCATTATGGTGATTTAATCGTCTATATGGCTGCTTGACTGCTTTAATGTGCTTTGACTCTGTAATGGAAGAGCATAGTCCATTGGGAGCACCAAAGAGATGTATGAGATCGGGATAGTGTGTCATTGCATGTTGGCGAGGAAGCAAGAATGTAGACACAGTGTCTGGGTAAAAAACTTCACGGTATTGATGGTAGCATTCCAGTGCGTCATCAATTGCAGCCAGTGTAGTCTCGGTGATTATGTTGCGACACACGAGACAACAGAATTCAAGAAGGGCATGCAGTGCCCATACTACATCGCATGGAATGTGACCCTCGATTGCTGGAAGGTAAATCTAGTGCAAGTAAGTATAGTATTTCACTTTGGGACGGTAAATATATCATCACCTTCATTAATGCCTTCAAATCATCACCAGTCCATTGTTTAAAGTTATGTCCTTGCAGGAATCGCCTCAAGCCAGAGAAAGGTGCTACTGCGGCGATTCTAAAAGGTACCATTGTGAGTGTGAGCTGAAACAGCCCAATGTTCGAGTTAAACCTACCGGTGATCTATGTCATCTAAAATAGCATCCGCATCTGTACCATACGTTGCACGGATATACCGCTTGACCCATTCAATGAAGTGATCCTTGAGGCACCTTTAATGATCTGGTGCAGGAGATCTGGTGCTATCAACTCCTGGATATCGGCACGAGGAAAGTCATTTGTGAAGGGCTACACAATATATCCATAAGTATACATCTAAATAGAGTGTAATGTTACGCACCACTAGTTCGCCCACAATTCCATACTCGTCCCAAAGGCGACCCAGTCCGAAACACTCAGAAAGCTGGGTAATCAACGACTCCGTGTGTATCTGGCAATGATACAGTGCTTTGGCATTGAGGTCCTGCTGTGTAGCAAGACATCTATTAAGAACATGGGATTGTTACGACTCTATCTTTTCTTTTCTCTTATCGCTTATCTTGTACTACACGCACTGCGAACACTATTCCCCTTCTATGATGACTTCCCTTATGTATCTGCAGTTCCTTCCGTCGGCGCTCCGACGATACTCCACTTGCTTAGTCATCGTATACCTTCCTCCACATTCTAACTCTTTCTCTCGCATTCTATGCCTACCCTTAACTTCTCTTCCATGTAGTATATAAACCGTCGTTTATCGCCCCATGTACTTTCTTTACTCTTGAGCTCCCTTGTATTCTTGTACCTTGTACAATCTCATCGCTCTTGTGGTCCCCACTTGAACCGTTGGTAATCAGCCCAACCTCCTTAAATCCTTGAACCTCGTGTGGACGACCCCACGAGCTCCTTGATCCCTTGTAGTCTTCGTCCTACTCTGAAGGACGTTACCTCTATAAGACCTCATCATGCTTTTGAGTCAACGCTCTCCTCGTTCTTCACTTCACAAGGGCTACGCTCGTACCTACCCGGTCCAAGCGTAACAAAAGCTCAAGAGTCTATCCCTATCGGCTACCATCGCTGTAAACCGCCACCATTTCGAACCCTCAACGACCAACTAGCCTCTGGGGCCTTCGCCACCCACCCCTTGCTCCCTCCACCTCAGAATCTTCATCTGAGGACGAACCCGTAATTCACCTCTTTGACCAAGACGTCCCGCTCTCCTCTGAAGCAGAACTCCTTGCTGATCAAGAACTAGCCCAAAACCTCTCTGTTTCCCTCTCCGTTCCTCACGTTCCTACCCCTCCCTCTCCCACTCCTATCTCTCGACCACCACTACCCTTCGGCTCCTTCCCAGCACCGAACCCTTATCCTCCCGCTCCTCCTACTCCTCTCAGAATGACCTCCACTTCGAAACCCTCTGAACTCCGTCTTGGCACCCCCGAAGCCTTTGACGGAAACTTTGACAAAACCAATGCTTGGATGTCCTCCATCATGACCTATCTCCTCGTGAACGAGGAAATCTATAACACTGACGCCAAGCAAGTAGCGTTTGCCCTTTCCTACATGACAAAAGGAACGGCCGCTATCTGGGCTTCCACCTATCGACAAGCCGCCCTTGATGCTCTCGCCGCTGGAACCACCGCCTCTCTCTCACTCGGGACGATGACCGAGTTCACCAAGAAATTTATCACAGCATTTAAGCATGCCAACACCAAAGGAAACACTCTCAACTGGCTTATGACCACCAGAATGGAGAAAAGGTACAACGGGAAAGAGAATATCCCGTTAAACACCTATGTCATGAACTTCGTCAATCAAACCTCCATCGCACAAGTGACCGACCACGCAGTCCTTATCCAGCTCTTCAAAAACGGAATACCCGTTGGACTCATGCATAACATTCAGATGATGGAGAAAGTGCCTACCACTATCGAAGAATACGTTGCTAAGGCCCAGACCTTCCAAAGCCAATACGAACACGTCCTAGAACTCACCAAACAAGGAGGGAAGACCCCTACTACGTACTCTTCCTCCACGACCACCCATCGCAAAGAACGAGACCCCAACGCCATGGATGTCGACGCCATCCACATCTCCAAAATGACCCCAGAGGAACGACAACGCTGCATCAAGGAAGGACGCTGCTTCCGTTGCCGAAAGACCGGTCACAGATCTGGTGACTGTCCCCATTTCCCCGCTGCCTCTTCTCCCACCAAAGAACGAAAGGTTCGAAAGGTAGAAGAAGAACTCCCTCAACTCCAAGAGATTGAGGACAACGACGATGAAACCACCGTTAGGAAGGTTTCTTTCTCCTGCCCTTCACAGGATTTTTAAAGAGGAGATCTCAGTTGACGCGAGTCTCTCCTAATGTTACAATTGCCCCTGTACTAGTATCAAAATCACCTAGATCAATGCGAATCCCCATTCAACTCATTGATCCTTCGCATACTATGAAAGTCGTCGACACCTGCGCCCTGATTGATAGCGGCGCCGATATCAACTGCATAGACTGGCAGTACGTTCGAAAGAACTCCCTCCCCACCACAAAACTTGATGTTCCCATCCGGGTACGAAACGTTGACCAATCCGCCAATCAAAAAGGCGAGATTCGATTCACCTGCACCCTCTTCGCCAACATCGAAGGAATTGCCCACAAGCTCCTTCTCTATGTCAAACTGTGGACGTGAAAACGTCATCCTAGGACTCCCTTGGCTCCGAGCAGTCAATCCCTCCATCGACTGGACTTCCCAAACCCTTTCCATTCCCGAATCCTCCGACCAATCCACCGAATTCTACCAAACGCATGTCGCTGATCAAAAACGACATGATTCCTTCTTCGCCAAAGCCACCCCCTCTTGTCCTCCTCGCCATATCAACGTCGACTCTGTATACGATAGTCAACTCTATGAGTACCTTGAGCATGAAACCGAACAACAATACATGCATCGCACCCGCCAAAACTACGCCATACACCGCATCATCCGCTGCGGCTCCCACTACCTCCCCAACAACTCCCCAGTCATCACCAAGTTAACCACCGCCATGGAACTCGCCGCAGCTGCTGAGAAAGCCAAACCCAAAGTATCCTTACCCACCGAATACTCCGATTATGCTTCGGTCTTCTCCAAAGAAGCCACAGATCACCTTCCCCCATCGCGATCTTACGAACGAGATCAACCTTAACGATTCCTTCTCCCCGAAGATCGGAAAGGTCTATCCCCTCTCTCCCGCTGAACAGAAGGCGACAGAAGACTTCCTAGACGAGAACCTCGCCGCCGGAAAGATCCGCCCTTCAAATTTCCCCCAAGCATCTTCCTTCTTCTTTGTCAAGAAAAAGGATGGCAAACTATGCCCTTGCCAAGACTACCGCTACTTGAATGAACATACTGTTCGAGATGCCTATCCACTTCCGCTCATCTCTGACCTCGTCGACAAGCTCAAAGACGCGAAGGTCTTCACTAAGTTCGATGTCCGATGGGGATACAACAACGTCCGAATTAAAGACGGACACCAATGGAAGTCGGCCTTTATCACCCACAAAGGCCTTTTCGAACCCCTTGTCATGTTCTTCGGTCTCTGTAACTCCCCCGCCACCTTCCAACGATTCATGAATGACTCCTTCCGCGATATGATCGCAGAAGGATGGCTCGTCATCTACATGGACGACCTCCTCATCTTCTCTCCCGACAAAGCCACACACGAAGAATGCACCAAACGAGTTCTCCAGCGCATGACGGAACTCGACCTCCACTTAAAACTTGAGAAATGCCAATTTGCCACTGAAACGGTGGAATACCTCGGCATGATCGTAGAACCCGGCCGCATTGCTATGGACCCTGTCAAACTTGATGGGATTTCCAAATGGCCTACCCCGACCACCCCCAAAGAAGTCCGCTCCTTCCTTGGCTTCGCCAACTTCTATCGCTGCTTCATCCCAGATTATTCAACCGTCACTAGACCGCTTATCGACCTTACCAAGAAGAACCAACCCTGGAAATGGTCCAACGAATGCGACTGATGCTTTTCCCATCTCAAGGGACTCTTCCTCGCCGAACCAGTCCTTCGACTTCCTGACCACTCCAAACCCTTCGCCATTGCCACCGATGCTTCTAAATACGCCACCAGTGCAATTCTCCTCCAAACCGATACCAATGGTGACTGGCACCCCTGCTCCTACCTCTCCCAATCCTTCTCCCCCGCCGAACGCAACTATGATATCTACGATCGCGAACTCCTCGCTATCATCTGCGCTCTTAAGGCTTGGAGACACTATCTCCATGGAGCTTCCTTCCCGGTTCAAGTCTTCACCGATCACAAGAACCTCACCTACTTCCGTCAACCCAAGGACCTTAATCGTCGCCAAGCCCGCTGGCTATTGGATTTAGCGGACTTCGATCTTAAGATGATCCACGTTCCTGGTTCCCTACTCTCCGGACCGGATGCCCTATCACGTCGACGAGACTTTGTCCCTACAGATTCCGATGAGAATAAGGGTACCACCCTTCTTCCCCCGTCCATGTTTGTCCGCCTCATCAACTCCACATTGGCCCACCATATCTCCTCCTCCTCCACCTCCGATCCACTTGTCCTTCAGGCACTCCAAGCGCTCGATGGAACTATTCCTCCTGCCTTCCGTTCCCGCCTCTCAGATTGGCAACACTCGGAAGGCGTCCTTACGTACAAAGGCCGTGTTTACGTACCCCCTGATGAAACCCTCCGCCACTCCATCCTCGAACAATGTCATGACCATGAGTCTACCGGTCACCCTGGTTACCTAAAGACTCACCAACTTGTCGCAGCTGAATTCTGGTGGCCCGGACTCGCACAATACGTCCGGAAGTACGTCGAAGGATGTTCTGTTTGCCAGCAGAACAAGTCAAACACGCACCCTACCGTCCCTCCTCTCACCCCGATTAAGTCATCCTGCACACGCCCATTTCAGCAGGTCTCCTGTGATCTCATCACGGATCTCCCCGCTTCCACTTCCTCTTCATTTGATTCTCTTCTGGTCGTGGTGGACCACGGCATTACTAAGGGGGTAATTCTTTGTCCCACGAAGAAGACTATTACCGCCGAAGGTGTCGCTTCCCTTTTCTTCCACAAGGTCTACCTCCGCTTCGGCCTCTATGACAAAATTATCTCCGATCGAGGTCCTCAATTCGCATCCTCCTTTGCTCGAGAGCTAGGACGACTCCTAAACTACGACATCTCCCTCTCCACCGCATATCACCCCCAATCCGATGGAGAAACAGAACGAGTCAACCAGGAGGTTGAAACATACCTTTGCATCTTCTGTGGCAATAATCCCTCCTCTTGGGCCAATAAAATCTCCCACGCAGAATTCGCTCACAACCACCGCCCTCACTCCGTTACCAACAAATCTCCGTTCTATCTCATGATGGGATATGAACCCCGTGCTCTTCCCTCGGTACTTGCCGAGTCTTCCCTTCCCGCTATCAATACCCGCCTCAAAGACCTCTCCGCTGCTCGAGAAGAAGCATTAGCTTCTCACGAACTTGCCCGACAAGTTATGGCTTCTCGGAACAACCGAGGATTCACTCCTTTCATCCTCGGAGACAAAGTTTGGCTGCAAGCCAAGAATCTCTGCCGCTCCATCATCAATCCGAAGTTCGCCCCGAAACGAGAAGGACCCTTCGTAATCACCAAAGTCCTATCTCTCATCACTTACCAACTCCGCTTACCGAAGATTTGGAAGATCCACCCTGTCTTCCATGCTTCTCTCTTATCTCCCTATCGAGAGAACACCGTCCATGGGAAGAACTTCCCTTCTCCTCCACCTGACCTTATCGACGGAGAAGAAGAATACGAGATTGATAAGATCATACGCCACCGCGGAACCCCAAAAAACCGCATGTTCCTTATCCGCTGGAAAGGATACTCCGCCGAAGAAGACTCCTGGATCCCAGAACGGAACTTAAAACATTCCAAAGCCGCTCTCCAGGACTATAAGAAACTCCATCCCTCTGTTTTCACTTCCTAGTTCCTTTCCAGCACCGATACCATGTCTTTCGAACAACTCTCAATCTCCACTGAATCTTCCCTCTCTGTCTCGTCCGCACCTGCGTCTCCCTCTTCCACCGTCGCTGAACCCGGATGGAACTCCTCCTCCGTTACCTATCACCCATCCAACATTCCTGGAACCGCAACCATCAACGAACCGTTAACCCTTCCTGCTCCAGTTCCTACCTTCCCTGTCGTCTTCCATCCTCCTCTTCTTGTACCTGATGAACCCACCTCCGAACCTCGCCCCATCCTCACTGTAGACCTTCCCCTCTATGCCAATAACCAAAGACCCGATACTCCCTCTCCATAATACATACGAAACCTTTCCAATTATATCTTAGATTCTCGTCTTTCCATTCCCCTCGAAGCCCACATGGACATGAACTCTGCCTTCCTCGGCCTCTACCGAGCTTATCAGCAGACTCAGAGACTCTCCCTCGTAACCAACAACTTCACTGCGTTCAACACTCCTGATCTCGACAGACAATGGGTCGCTTCCTCCCAAGCGAACATTCTTGCCAACCTCCATCAAGTGATGTATCAGATGGAGTTCGGAGAGTTCCTCACCGACATTGACCGCTATACCCTGGAACTTGCGATGGAACGAATAGCTTCTGCTCGGACCATTCCCCTCGTACACCCTGCTTTAACCGCGATCAATACCCCCACTTCCACTCCATCAGCGTCTTCTTCCCCTCTCTCTCCCAAAGAAGTCATTGCCTTAGATCGTGCTGAACAGGCTCACAACAACCGGAACACCCCTTTCTTGGGTGCCTTAGAACGTCAACCTCTCCTTCTCTCTCACCCTAGCTATGCCCACGCCTGTTACCAATGCCACCGCATCGGACACGTACGTCGCAACTGTCCCTTCTACATGTGCCCTATCACTGGCTGTCGCCAATGGGCTCCTGGACATGACCAACACTCCTGCCATATGGCCACCCGTCATCCTTCCCTTGCGAACCAGCTCTCTACTGGTGGTCCTACTCGTACTCGTGGCACTTTAGCTAGCCGTCTGACTGACGGCCCCTCTCGTCACTTTCCTTCCTCTACTGAGAGACGTTCTCCCGTACGACAGTCTTCGTCGTCTTCCTCCGGTTCCTCTCGAGGCTCCTCCTCCCATCGGTCTTACCGATCCGCTCGTTCCTCCAGTACTCGCCGAGTACTTCCAGTGCCTCCTCCACGAACTTCTGCCCCATCCCCTGACTATGTAGACGATGCGCAGTACGATGATCCCATCACCGAGGACGGTTATGCCAACATCAATGGCTCCCCCGGCACTTCTTACTCGAGTCTCTATTAGTCCTTCGACGATGTCTCGGATCTAGTAGGGGGGTAATGTTACGACTCTATCTTTTCTTTTCTCTTATCGCTTATCTTGTACTACACGCACTGCGAACACTATTCCCCTTCTATGATGACTTCCCTTATGTATCTCCAGTTCCTTCCATCGGCGCTCCGACGATACTCCACTTGCTTAGTCATCGTATACCTTCCTTCACATTCTAACTCTTTCTCTCGCATTCTATGCCTACCCTTAACTTCTCTTCCATGTAGTATATAAACCGTCGTTTATCGCCCCATGTACTTTCTTTACTCTTGAGCTCCCTTGTATTCTTGTACCTTGTACAATCTCATCGCTCTTGTGGTCCCCACTTGAACCGTTGGTAATCAGCCCAACCTCCTTAAATCCTTGAACCTCGTGTGGACGACCCCACGAGCTCCTTGATCCCTTGTAGTCTTCGTCCTACTCTGAAGGACGTTACCTCTATAAGACCTCGTCGTGCTTTTGAGTCGACGCTCTCCTCGTTCTTCGCTTCACAAGGGCTACGCTCGTACCTACCCGGTCCAAGCGTAACAGGGATCAGTTAAATCAGAGATAGATGTTGATTGACTTACTTCGCACACCAACCACGTACTATACACATGAGGAGAACTTGCTCCTCATAATCAGCAATGTAGGGACCGAGTCCATAGATAACACGCCAGTAGTGACCATCCCCAAAACGCACAATGTCTGGGGTTGTCATGAATGGTTTTAAGGACTGAAGGATGAGTGATAATGACGAGTGAAATAATTGGCGGTGAAATTGACGAAACTCAGTTGTTTTCGCATGTACCTTTGTCGCTACAGATATATTATCAACAATGATTCCAATACAGAAACAGAATGTGAAGATACATACTTTTGGGCATGGCTGAAAAACCAACGAGTACCAGGGCATTCCTATGCACACATCGCACGTTGTTGTGAGCATTCCCAACAGACAAATAGAGCGGATAGAAGTCATTTTGGCCGGTTGCTACAGATACTGTTGTCTTGTTGCTACCAAGGATGACTGGCACGAATACTGATCTGTGTGTCACGGGATCCTGCGCAATTATGTCCTGTTTCAAATGAGTAGTGTATCAGCGAGGAATGTCATAAAACATACTGCTTGACCATTGGCGCTCATTGGTAGCTGAACTGAACTTGCAATATGGACAATAGTCCATTTCAGTCGAAAGATCAGGGTTGTCTAGGATATCCTGCACCACCTCGCGTGGTAACAAAGTCTGAGAGAGAGGAGCGGTTGCTCAATACTATAGTACATTAGTTAGAGATAAAAACTAAATAAAGGTAACTCACCTCAGCCGGTGCCTAAGATGGGCGGAAACGACTGAGGTGCTTGTAAGTGATGTGTAGGTATATATATGCTGTGGATGGATGTATACTTGTATTATGTTACCTACAAT
The DNA here is from genome assembly GCA_018397855.1 of Boletus reticuloceps. Lineage (NCBI taxonomy): Eukaryota > Fungi > Basidiomycota > Agaricomycetes > Boletales > Boletaceae > Boletus > Boletus reticuloceps. Next base: position 243,035 of record JAGFBS010000055.1, read on the forward strand.
ATTGCCGTGATGAACCTGAAAGGTTTAAGCGAATAAGAGTTGTAGTGCTTCCGGTGCTTCTGTGCATTCTGAGGAAGTTCCGGAAGTGGTTCTGATGTTTCCGAGTTCGGAAGAGCGCGGGAATATTCCGGAAGTGGTTCCGGTGGTTTCGAGCTCGGAATGCGCGGGAAAGTTCCGGAAGTGGTTCCGGAATAGGGGCTCCGAGATCGGAACATGGAACAGTCGGAACTGTTGTCATTTGTCACGTGGGTTGCAGAAATAGACTTTGTATTTGTTGTCCATCCAGGGTGGTGTGCCATCAGCTGGGTGGTCACCAGTGTAGCATACTGTGAAGTTGTCCGATTTCACATCTCCGAGCTCAATGCGATCAATGGTGTGGTAAATGTCTTTGTGATCAGGTACACGAGTGCTTCCATGGCGGGAGAACAGTACTTGATCACCTGCCTCAATTAAAGATGCAGCCCAGATATCGAGGAGTGTATTGATTTGCGCGCCAGGCATTTGACATCGCGTATAGAGGAAATCTGCTAGTTTGAACTCCAGCCAGTTCCCAAAAGGTGACCAGTCATCGGCAGCCTTTTCTTGAAGAGAAGGTGAGGCACCTTCGGGCAAAAAGGCTCCTCGGGCATCACATGGACAGCCTGCAAAGATCAAAGCTCATCAGTTAAATGACATGATAGTGACTAGATGACATCTACCATTCAATATTTTATGGTAGTTCTGATACAATTTATCCCTAGTGCCAAAAAACTCAGTCTCGATGTCGGGTACAGGCAATGAATTGGGAGGAAACCAATCAGCGTTCTGTGCCTCAGTTTTGCCATCAAATATGTCCTGCTGTTTGCCAGTTGGACTCGGGGGTCAAGCTGATGCTGGATGTTTGACATTAACATGTTGCGTTAGTCCCAACTTGTTCTTGAACCAGTGGCGGCACTTGGGGCATGGGTATATCAATGAGGTCAGTCGGGAGTGCATGGTACTGGCAGAAAAGAGGTTGTGGTGCCAGCACAGTTATGCTGGGGTATTTGCATATTGGGTAAGAGATATATTTGGGTGAAAACGGCAAAGTCAGGTGCTAGCATTTTCAACTAGCGCTACTACTCTTGCGTCTATTTTACAGTCACCAAAACTGGAACAGATATGCCTTCTAACACAGCAAAGCCAGTCTCACCTCGTAGAACACGCTCGTCCAACGTGAACAAGCATGTTGGATTGCCTGACCTTCCTGCCAAGAAAAGGAGGTCAGCAGAGAAGCGGGTGGATGAACAAAGACTTGCCGACCAACACACTGCAAAAGCTGCAAAGACAAAGGCAGCAATTGAAAAGATGGGTAGGATCAAGCAGAAGATGGAGACTGACCAAGCCACCGCCGTCGCTCCAGTGAAGCCTGTGTGCCTGCGCCCATGTCAAAAGGTTCGAAAAATCCAGGGAGCTACAAATACGGAGGGCAGCCTCCCCAATGGTAAACTTCATTAATTCCAACAGAGATAACTCAGGCTAAACTTACCAATCAACTAGCCTCACAGCCAACTAAAAGCATGAAGACAGTCGCTATGCAAAGTACTAAGCCTCTGTCATCAATGAACAGTGAGCTGCGGCCAGGTCAATAACAGCATGAGATAACAAACTCACTGATATAGCTAAATGGCATGATGAGGATCAAGCTGAACATGGTGGTAGTAGCAATGCTGATGGCGTTGCTGAAGCCAAGCGGTCCATCAAGAAGAAAATGCCCCTGTGTGAGGCAATTGATGACGGCCGAACTCAGCAGAAGATGGAGACAGTGGGAAAGGAGCAGTGCTTACTAACACGTGGTGTGAGCTGCAAAAAACCTGTGATTAGGTACGTCAAATAAGGCTCTTTCATCTGCTTCTACACGATGCTATTATTGATGGAGGTGACACTGTTTTTTCTCAACATCAAATCATCATCTAGTTCGACAAAGAATGCCTTGGCTGGTAGGGTCAAAAATTGGGTGGTGTCGGTTCACAAATCTACTAGCGATGTCCAGAAAGCCTTACAGAGTATGAATTCGGTCCCGAAGAAGGCACCACTACCTGCAAGCACATCGGCTGCAACTGGTAGCTCGAAGACTTTGGCGGTTAGCAATGTGGAAGGTCCCCCACCCACTGAGAGCATTGGCTCCACTGGTAGAACAGTGGTCAGCGACAAACTAGACCCCACACCTGGTGGCCCAGATGACTTGACGGGCGGTTTTGGTGATGACCTAGATGATGATGTGGAAAGAGAAGCCACTCTGCTCAACAAAAAGCAATTGGTATGTTGTCCATTTAACAGAAGCAGATCACTCACGATGCTTGACGCACAACACCGTCTCCATCACCCACAACCTCAAGGAGGATATCCTGATTGAGATCGATTCAGACTCTGAGAGCCAGCCCATTGAAGCCAACACTGTGCCCAATCAGCCTGTCAAAGCTGATGCTGAGAGCCAGCCACCCCCTTCCCTCAAAAGGAAGTGATCTGAGCCACAGGACGGACATGCCTCAGACCATGACAAGGAGATCACAGTGAGGACTACCGAGGATGCCTACCACGACATTGATGTGGAAATGGGTGAGGGGGAGGAATCACAGAACGGGCAGAGTGTGGTGCCATGTTTAACTACCCAGGTGAGTTTACAGACATGCATTCACATGGTGTCAAGTCATCAAACGAAATTTGTATCAGACCATGGTAACGGCAATCAACAATCCACCGCCCAAAAAAGTCAAGTGCAGTGAACCGAAAAACGTGGTGGCATGCCCCAGCGGACAGTCAGCAAAGTCACTCGATTACTACGAAACCGACGTTGAGCCGGACTGGTTCAAGAAAGATCCATGGCAGGATGGTTGGAAATCCAAGATTCTTCCCACTCTCTGTCTCTGGGCCAGAGCCCAATCTAACGTGTGGTCTACCTGAAAAGAAAGGGTAGCTACCATCCTGAGAATCGTCGTACCCACTGTATTCCCTCCCTTATCCGTTTTTGCTTGTAAGTTCACGACAACACACAAGTGCATTGGGGTGGTGTGTGTTCTGCTTACATTGGTATTGTGGCTGATCCACTTCGATAGGCCTACCAGCACCTTTGTAACTGGAGACACAGTGTGGGCTCGGTGGTGCTCACACTGTGTACAAGCTTTTTTATTGATTCACAGCAGGAAACCATTGCAACCAAGGCTGGCAAACTCCTTGAGAACAACAGTTTTCTCTATGAGGATCTCGACTCTAATGATTCCCTGAAAGCTTTCCACTCCAACTTCATCATCCATTTGCTCGCAACAACATATATCCCTGCCATCAAAGGTTTTGTCCACAAAAATACCCTCGATACATATGAACTCACGTACAGTGGCATCAAAGGAGTATTAGGTCTTTGTGGTGCAGTGGTATTTTTTCCTTTTTCCATATGCAGTGTTCCCTGATGCTTACTCCATGACCCAAACAGATGAAGCGTGGCTTACAACTCATTAGCATTGTTGGATTCAAGGCCCTCGTGAAAGGCAAAGTTATGCTGCACGCTCCCGGCACGTTCAACAAGCAAGTTGGCAAAGTAACGACTAGTGAACATTCCTTTTCTGACCAGAAGTGGGGAGACACTACACGAGGGATTACTCGTGCGGTGGAGCACTGCTCGAACACCCAGATTGCTCAAATTCATGAGAAAGCGCAGCTCCTTGCTGGTAAGTTGGAGCCCGACGCTGGTGATAAGAGCGTGGCCTTGGAAACCACCAAGGATGAATATGCTCGAATGTGTGAGTAACCTCATTGTTTTTAGATCATACTAATATGTTTTATATAGGACCTTCTCACTGGTTCTGCCCGGGCCACTGCTGTTCCAATCACAAGTCTTGTTTTCATGTCATCAGTCAAGCTCTCTACCCTGTCACTAGCTTTGCCGCTCGGATTTTCCCCACCGTTAATTGCCTCTCATTTTCCCTCCAGCCGACACTGGACCATCTACACCGCTGTCTAATTTCTTTTTTCCTGTCACATTGTTCTCGTCCCTCAATCCCCTGCATTTGCCCTTTAGACCACGATGGACCATCTACACTGCTGCCTATGTTTTTCCTGTCCATCTCATCTTATTGTTTTCACTTCTTGCTGCTCCACTATTTCCATAACCTCCCCACCACTAATCTGGTGGTGTTTCATAGCTTTACTCTAATTTTGGGAATAGCATAATGTTTTGTTTTTCTTTTGGTCAGTCAAGCTGTGAAGCAACTAAAGTTGGTAAGCCAAAAAGTGTAAAGTCAGGAAGCCAAAAAGCGTGAAAGCATTAATGTGGATAAGCCAAAGGCCCGGAATGTGTGAAAGTGGCTGTAAAGCCACTTTAAAGTTGAGGGATCTACTTTGAAAGTAGTATTTTACTTTGTGCGAATGACTATGTAGTTGCACGTAAAGTTGCTGTAAAGTTCTGTAAAGTTAGTGTAGGATTTGCTGATGTAGGCGAGCTGCTGTAAAAATGACCTCTTTTTATGACCTCGACCTGCAGCATTTTCTTAGTATGCTAGGTAGAATGGTGTGAGAGAAAAGGAATGCATAATGGCATAGCACAAACTACGGACCATGATGCATTGCAAGATGTGCCCTTCGCCTGCATCTCAAGCCCTGGATAGTGATGGAGAACACAAGACATGAGGGAATGGTTTTGAGCATGTGGCTTCAACTTTATTCCTGTGCAGTCTAGAGATCAATAATTACCTTGTTTACAAGGTCACTGGGGACTGACAATTGTGGCTGTGGTGGGACAAAATTTGTCCCATGCGATTTCATTGCTATATTGGTGAATGTATGTTTTATTGATGGGAGGGGGTGTTGTTGAGTTGGAGCTCGCATTTCTCGGGCATATGATGTTCTACGATTTAAGTGATTCCTGCTACAATGGAAAAGGATCGTTCCATTGGTACGAGGGGTATAACTTTTGCTTCAAGTCTGCCGAGGCGTGTTACTTTGATGCTGAGCATTTTCAGGTCAAATGTCATGTTTATTTGACACAGTTATGCAAGTTGGAAGTCCTTTGTGCCCCCAACACTCTTCCCAGTAGCCCTTTCAAGCGCATCCGAGTGAGCGCGACATTTACTAAATAGCTCCCTCGGTTTTGAATCACATAACTCCTTTGTTCTCTCTTTCTTTCCTTGTACTATGTCTGTTATTCCATGATTTCAAATCGTCCTGTTCAAGTGTGTTATTTTCCTGTACTCGTTCAATGTACTACTATACTAAGTCTGTAACTTGCCCCTCCTCATAGGGTTCTTTACATATTTACTCTCCTCTCCTCTTCTTTTCACTTCATCTTTTCTAATACTTGTCTTCCCCATCAAAATTGACATACTCTCGATAACCATTTAGCTTGTTCCTTATGTACCTTTGAGGCTTTGATGAACACTTTTGTACTACTTACTTGAAAACTATATCCTTTTTTATCATGGATAAAGGTAATCATAAACAAGGTTTCTGCCGGTTCTCGGCGCATCATCTAGTTTTCAGTTGAGGTCAGTAGAAGGGGAGACGGACTGGTCACGAGTCTACGAGTAGCTGACATAATCACATGCAGAGTAAAAATCTCCGATTATTGTAAATTTACTGATGACAAATTTGTCATTCAAATATTAGCATACCTCAAGGTTCCGCAGGGCACCTGTGTGGTCTTGCAATGTTTATCAACATGGCGACCAAGCAATTCGATTTTAATGGTGTTTTCCTTCCAGTCAAGATCGATGCTCTTCATTGTTGGGATTCCCGCGATACGCCAGATCTTGACTCCGAGACCAAGAAGGGTATTTGGACGTACTTCACGGGTATGATGTGGGCACCTGGTGGTCATTCAAGTCATACTACGACATTGCCAGTTCAGAGGGCAAAGCCCTCTTCACTACTGAGGGTTTTGAAATTGCGTGTGCCCCCAATGCCGAGCCCGTTCCAATCACAGATAATAGTTGTGAAGAGTGTCTGACTACCGTCTTGTAACCCAAGGTCTTCACTGTAAATAGTAAAAGCATTACTTATCAGCGTCCTGGACACTGATGTGCAAGGAATCAGTGTCCATGCCACTGATGTCTGGGACGCGTCTTTTTTAGTGCCAGACGCTAGACATTTATTTTCATTACCTTCCATTCTGGTGACACTGATTTCCAGTGTCAATGCGGGCAAGTGACATGATTTTCAGTGCTATGTATAACGCCGTAGCTAGTAGTCATAGTGCTCCACACACCAGCCAGTACATGTTGCCCGACTTCTCACATCCAATCACTCGAAACTCCAATGTGAGCAATGAGCATCCAGCCTTAAAACTGCTCTATTTGTGTAGCTCTCCGGGTCTGTCTTCATCCATAATGAGACCTTTCTGGGGCCCAGCCAAACACTCTCACACTTGTTACAGAGACTTGGTGGTAGGCATTGAAAGGGTGGTGATATTATATTAGCTCAAACTAGCCATCTGGCGGAGTTAAAAGGTCACATGATAGAGTTCTTGTATCTTCAGACTCCGACCTATCTCCTTATCTCCCTACCATCATCATATGTCCTTGTTCCGGACCATGTTGTTCCAGCCTGGCCTGAGGCCAAGAAGCCAGGCCAAGCCAAGCCAAAATGACTGGCTTTGTCTGGCCTGTGGCCTGGCCTGAGTGTTCACCAGGCCAGGGCCAGGCCAGCAGGCCAGGGCTTTTTGCTCAATTTGGTAAGTGATTCTCACCAGCAAACTATCTACTATACAGCTGTCTAGATTGTTTTGTAAGCCACTTTCCACTGTATCTTCACCCATGATGGGAATCACCTCTAACAATGGCACAGATTCTCAGCAACAACAACAATGGCAGTGGTGCTAAGGTTATTTCCCAACCAAAGTGTTAACTGAAACTCAGATGCAAGCTCACGGAGTCATAGATCCAGACAACACCAAGTGACCAGAGCTCTTATACCCAAAATGTGTAGTTGACACACTTGTACATCATGAAGATACCATAACCTGCACCAGCAAGCATCCAGCAAATCCACCCACAATCCACCCGCTTGACAGTGATGACAATGATATCATCCAGTCCACTGGATTCAGATTAACTTGGGGTGGTAATGAATTTTTTTCTTTTATTTCCTATTATCTAGTACTTCAAATTAATTATTTCCTGCACCGTTCAAGCACATGAAGCAGTCGAACAACAGCCCCAATGCTGCCTCACTGGTGTCTGAGGATGGCGGTAAGCTTTCCATTACACTTTCCTTGTTAACTTTGTCATGACTGACTGACTCTTACCTTGCAGACACTCATGATCACACCTATATTCAACACATGAACTCAGTAACATGCTAGGTTCAAATGGATATGTTGTTAGTTCTCACAGATGTTGTTGTCGACATCTTCCATGTCATGACTAACTGACTTTCCTCTTGCAGACAGTGACACTGTGACTCTCGATTAGCTCAACACTCAACACGTGAATGCAACAATGTGCCAGTTGGATGCAGGTATGTTAGGTCTCACCCATCCTTGTTGATGCCATCACTGACCTGTTCTCAACATCCACTACACCCACAATCAACATGTGAATGCAGCCATGCACTGTTTCAACAAAGGTACGTTATATGTTACCCAGCCAACACAGACAACATCATCTATCTTCATTGACATCATCACTAATCTGTTCTCATCTTTTAGCAATTCTCTATTACACCCACCATGCCCAAGATCAGCACACAAATGCAGCTACATGACATAGATGGAGATCTAGATGAATAGAGGTATTCTTACATCAGTAAATGACTACTAAAAGGGTAGTGAAAATATGCTCAATAATTTTTTTTTGGTTATATGAGCTTAATTTATACAAACATATATATAGGCCAAGGCTTGGGCCAAGCCAGGCCAAAGCCAGGTCAACTTTTGGCTTTTGGCCTGGCTTGAACTTTTGCTAGGCCAAAGCCAACTCAGGCCAGGCCAAAGCCAGGGGCTTTCAGGCCAAGCCAAGCCAGAACATCACTAGACTTCCGGTCCTTCCTCATCACTTTGAGTTCATCAGATGAGTAATATCTATCTATCCAGCATTCAAGGTCACAGTCTCAATGAATTTACAGGTTTGAAGACTTGTTCATGGGTGGATTCAATCACGGAGGAGTGGATGTATCCGATTATGTAATCAGCCTCGAGCATGCATACTGCTCTTGGTTGTTCTCACCATTGGCTAACATAACATGCTTATGGTGCTGCCACTTCTGTCCCATGACATGCACAAGGAGGACGCGGAGGGCAGACAATGACACTGCCATGGCGCCATCGAGCACATAATGTACATGCCATCACACTCACGCTACGTCTTGGACACAATCAGAGGAAAATGACTCCGGACAAGGTCCGGCTTCGATCGATTTCTTCCAACCTTTTTCGCGATGAATTCCTTGTTCAAGTTCAAGGGTCAATACACGTGAGAATATGATCTGGTCTCTGAGGTTGAGCATCAGCATGGTGAATAAGTTACTTCATACTAGCCATGTGCTCTAAGTTGTGGCACAGCCATCTTCACCCCCTCCACCCACACCATCATCATCATCAGTATGAAGACACTTCTTGCTGCTATGACCAATCAGGTTCTTGGTGTAGAACAGCTTCAGACAGCGATCATTGATCCTACTATGGAGCTTGCAAATTGTGCTCTTCGCAGTCAAGTCTTGGTCTTGGTCTAACTCTAGCAAAGTTGACTTACCAACACACAGCTAGATCACTGTGGGTCCAAGTCGCAGACTTAAGACCGTGGTGGACAGTCCCCTGACATCAAAAAAGAAGGGCCATTCTCAGAAGAGGTGATCAGACGAAGCTGAGACAGAGGCTGGGCCATCTAGGCACCAACAAGGAGGTCGACTCAAACAAAGGCCTGGGGCCGCACTGGATAAACAATATTCACTTGTACTATGGTAAACTTGCATTCGACTCTGAGTTGTTGTACCCAATAGATTCATTTGATGCAGAAATTGATCCTATCTACTACCTGAGAATGAGCTTGGCAGCACATGAAATATTAGTTGTTTCCATGGCAATTTTGAATGTCGGAAGTGCTATGTATCAGTTGATAAAACATTGGGATTCAGCATGGAAGACACTGATTTCTCATAGACCAAATGTCATCAATCAGTGTCAAGATCTTGAAACAACCCTTAAAGGACTCTCAGTTAAGAGAAGCCTAAATGTATCTAGGTTGCTTGCAAAAGGAACAGAGGACTGCTGATGCTGAGTGAGTCGGGAGCTGGTATATCCTTTAGGGGGAAAGACCAAGAGAACAAGACTAGTGTTCTCCCGGCATGGCATTGGGTTTATATACTAAGTACATGAGTGCACGGACCAAGCAGTGCTACTACTACATAAGGTAAGTATTCCTGATACTGGGGGAACATGAGGTAAGTGCATGTAGCGGACATGCATTGTATGCATGTATGGCTATGCCAGCATGCAGCTTGTGCATGTAAGAAGTAGGACATGCGTCGTATGCATGTTAAGCATGAGGTTGCAACGTGTATGCAATGTGACTAAGAAGCATGGATGTGGGTAATGAAATAGACATGTGTGCATAGAAGCAGTGAGGCGGAGATGCATAGAAGGCGTGTCGAACGCATGTAAATGAAAATAGATAAGAATTGGTTTCTGCTAAGTCCTCGTTTGGACTAGCAATCGCAGCGATCATAACAGATCTGGCATAAATTTAAGTGATGGACGCTGATTTCCAACAATGTTGACAATGATTCCTATTGATTTGGACACTAATCTACAGTGGCTTTACTATTTACAGTGCTTCCCTTCATCTCTCAAATCGACACTGCCACAAGCATCTCTTCATTCTGCTTTCGAGTCCCTCGCACGCAATGCCGCCGCTGCCGGCCGTAAGGTGATCCGCATTGCTGACATAGAAAAGACTTCCAATATTGCCATCAACCTCGATGTGGCTCTTGAGGCTCTTGTTGGCAAGTATTGTCGCTGGCACTCTTCACTATCCCCATGTTAGGTCATTGGTTCTTGAATCTTGGAATGTTGACAAGGACACAACGAACATTCCACTTGCTAGGCGAGCAGATTCAGTCCAGATTTTCAAGTTTTCCTGGTG